>PNEQ01134436.1:0-10017 GCA_003012365.1 Medauroidea extradentata | reverse complement strand
GTACCGCCCGTCACAAACATAGCTGCTTTATTTCACCATCCAGTACAGCAACTAGGCAGAACCATACCTAGGTTTTCAAACCTTGAACATGAAAACCCTTTAACATTTTTAAAGAGATTCGAAGAGTATGCGGAAACGTTTAACCTCTCAGAGCATGAAAGTGTTAAATATCTTAGTCTTGCTTTGAAGGGGGCTGCTAATTTCTGGTGGGGCAGGAAAAACTGAACACGAAGACATATTCTGATTTCAAAGATAAGTTCCAGAAACACTTTTGGAGTCCACGAACACAAGGGTTAGTTCGAGCTCGGTTACAAGCAGAAAAATACGACCCTAGAGGAAACATCCAGGTCGACGAACACATTAGCAACATTTACGAGCGCAGTCGTCATTTAAGCCCAGAAATGACGGAAACAGAACTGATTTCGATGCTGACAAATCAGATGCCGATGCAATATTAGTTGGCTCTGGTAGGAAAATACGGATTGTCACTATCCGAATATCGTGAACAACTTATGATAGTAGACAAGTTGCAACGACAAATGCGTTCCTCGAATTGGGAACATCGTCGGGATAAACATACCAGAAACCCACATAACCAGGACGGATACAAATTCCAACAAAAAACAGAATTTAATCCAGAACGTCGCGTCAACACTTTTCGATTCAAGAGAGGGGACAAGACCGACGACGAATCAAATACTAGAGATAGGAGATATTTTCCGAAACGGAAAAGACAGTGGTTTTCACACAAATCTAGGAAGGAGGGACAAACCCAAGACCACAGACGAAACCAGCGTAGGAATTCGTCGAGATCTAGTTCGAGGGAACGTGAGAGTTCGAGAGAAGAGAAACACAAACGATCCGATTCCAAGAGTTCTGGTAGGAGGGGGTCGAAACACCGCTCAAGGTCGCCTCAAAGAACCAAAGCCGAAGGTTACTTGAACCGAAACAAGCCTTTAAATCCGAGCGCACCTCCGTTCGAAGAGCCTGGAGGGAGTGTTAACAAAGACTAGATCGGAGATCTTCGACGTGACGACTATCCCGCTATGCAGAATGGATTACGAGAATAACAACGAGAAACAAGAAGACAAGACAGAGGAAGAAATCATGAAACTAGTACACAGCAGATTGGTGTCATCAGCTGATAGACGTTCACGCTACTGTAAGAAGTCAAGAATACATCAGTTTAATATTGGGGATCGTATCACGTGAGCAAGATAATTCACAAGAACTGTTACGAACTAGTAGATCCAGCTTCCGGCGTAGTTAAAGGCAAGTACAACATTACACAGTTGAGGAACTATATTACTCTAGAGGAATAAATTTGAGTTCACATTGTATAATATTTAACATTGATATACGTACTAAAACGGCCTACCGTGTGTTAAGCAAATGTTGAGGTGTGATTTGTACGATTTGACTTGTTTACGACTTTGCCTGTGTTGTGGGCGTACTTGGTGACTTGCCCTGGAGACAGTAGATCCCAGAGGTTATGTTATGCACTGGCGTGGAGCCTTTTAAGTGTGCTTGGTCACTTATGCTTTTTGGTAGTCGTAAGTCGTTGAAAACGACATGAATTTATTGGTACAAAATTTTTGCTTAAATGTTTGATATGTTAAAAAGGCAATCGGTATGTTTAGTACCATATGTGAACAAACATAAACAGGTATCTAGATAGCCAACAAACACATAGATGTATGTATGCTCCTGTGTTGTCAAACAGAAACTTTGCCTGTCACATAGACAAGAAATGTTATTTTGATCTACGGTGTTGAAATAAAAAAAATCACGATACGGCTGTTGGATATTTCTCTGTGGATTATCGACGTAAGATAACCATGTGAATGAGAATAAATACAAAGGGTCCTGATAAAATATTGTAGCCAGTAAATGATGAACCATTTATTTGAATTCTGCACTCTAATATCTCCTAACTCTGTAAAAGCTTTTACTTAGAGTATACGTACTGGTGACTACTTCCATAGAAGTTTTCTATCTTGTATATTCTGAAACATTTATTTCTTGTTTGCTTAATGTCTCTTATTGACAATACATAGAGGTAAGATAGTAATTTTTTTTTCTCGTCTACACAGACAAGGAAGAACACTTTTGTCTGCATGCTGCAGATTTTTTTCATTTCTGGTAATAAACAAATACACTTAATAGGTATTTCTCCACAATATTATCAGAATGGCATGGGAAAGTGCGTTTTAGCGACGAGGACACGAACTTCTTCAGGGAACCAGAGAAGTGTAGTGCTAAACGGATTTCCGTAAGTGTTCGCCAAAGTAGTGTTTGTGTAACTCTACGATCATTTTTTTTTTTTCGTTCTGCTGGTGAAAAAGAGATCACAGTGTCAGCGATGGAGAAGAATTGAACATCGTGCAGCATGTCGATGAAATGAATTTAGTAACATATATTCTTAAAATAATTTTGAATTGGGTAACATGAAAGATAATTTATTTTGTTAAAGTTGGTACACCTGATATAAACTATTGTGAAATATTTAAAGAGTAATGAAAAGGGAGAAAAAAAATGAAATGTATTAGTTTTAATATTTTAAAAGTGTAATATGTATTTTTATATGTGAACTGATGATTTCAGATTTATTCTCAGGGAAAACTTGCTTAACAGAAGTTAAGGTAATATTGAAATCACATAGAACAGGAATGTTAATTGTAAATATTTACCTGGTGTAAACAATTTATTTATTTTTTTGTTTGTGTTGAAAAAAAACAATTGAAAGCAATTGGAACTTTATATATACACAGTCCTGTATACAAAGCAAGGAACATTCAATTCCAGTGCAGATATTATTGTCGCTTAACACCAATATTGTATAAGAAAGTTAAATATTTTATTGTTTGTTATTTTTGAAAAATTGAAACATAATATTCATTCGCAATAGTTTAAATATCGCCCACTGAAGACTTTTACAATTAAAAAAAAATTGTAACTAAAAGTTTCATAATCTGGTAGGGGGCTATCTGTAACATACACATAATGTCTATGCACAGCTATTCCTTAGAATTTTATTATATCTTTGACATTCAGGTAATGTAAATATTTAAATAAGTAATTGTGCTATGGTAGTAATATTTATCTGTGACTAGTGTTAATTTAAATTTTTATGTTTGTTAAATGTATGGTATATTTTCAGGAAATGTTTTAATAATCATACAATTTTGTAAAGGCTCTTACTAGAAGAAAAACGTAATTTAATTTAAAAATCTGATCATTTGCAGACCACACATTAATCGATTTTTGCTAGTAGAAAGAATAACTTCCATGTTCACTGCGTTTCTTGAAGCAGAATTTTTGCCTTCACTTTGGAATCAACAAGAAAGAAAATTTTTTTAATATAGAACGTCGAAGGGAAGAAAATGGAAGGAAAATCTACGCAGAGGTCCGGCTACGAAGACTTTCTCGAGTAAGATTATGCCTCGAGACGACTTTTTTGCCTTATAATTCCTTTTGAAGAGAATCTACGAGACCTGGTGCTGCATTTGTTCCTGTTGGAAAGCAGCGGGGAAATTTTTTCTACGATTGAAGAGTAGAAGATATCCAGACCTTCTCGTTTCCGTCTTCCAGGAAATATGTTGGGCGAATCCTAGCCTGGCATTACCTCTTACTGGCCAACTGGGAGAAGAATTGTACGACGTGGAGTACCACGTTTCCCTCGATACCAATATCCTTTTATATTTTCGAAACTCAGGAGAGTTTTCGAAATTTCTTTCGTCACGGTGGAGACTTCAACGGTAAGCAGTCCCAGCCCTCCCGTAACGACAAGAAAAAAAAATTGCAAACCATGAAATAGTTTCAGAAATTGTTGACAACTCTGCTTAAATTTAAATTTTGAGGATATTAATTGTTTTTAAGTAGTGCAAAAATTTTAACCCCACGAATACTCTGGATAAGATGTCTCAAGCTGAATCCTCACAATTTTTGCAGTATTTCCTAAAAACGAACAGAAGAATTACTCTAAATTATATTTCCACAATGTAAAGAAGTTTGAAAGAAACGTTACCCTACCATTTTAGCTAATATTGTGAAGAAAATAATAAATTTATAACTTTCTTTGACTCATCACATTGAACTAACATCCAACATTTAATTTTCAATTTTATTCTAATACAAATGGACAATCTAGTAAGAGTCTAGGAAAGCAAATATTTAATTAGCACTCCAATTTGTTTCCATATCTTAAGTTATAGTCTCTCATACATGCAAAGTCACAGATTTTTTTCTTTTTTTTTACAATAATGCGTTACGGAATTTTATTGATGATCCAATTTATGTTTCTTTATGAGCCCTACTAATATTCTTTTAAGGTTATATGTAATAAATTTGGTTCTTTTCACATCACTTGTTTTCTCTCAGTTTATCATAATTGTTTCAATTAATTTTATTTTACCAAGTCGTACAACCCACGGCTCATACACTAGTAAAATAATTGGTAAGCTATATCTGCCCAAGTTAAAGCTTTTATTTGGAGATATTACAGAGAGTAAAAGTAGAGAGAGCAAGGTTATGTTACAACACACATACTACAAACAAAGTTGACTTGATTTTTGTGTATTTAGTTAATCCCTGTGTCTATATTTTCGTAACAATGGCACATCTGAAGACATATTTTCCGAAATTGCATCTAACTTTGTATACGTATACTATATATTGATATGAGACGAAGCTAACGGAAAATTTATCAATATAAAGCTGACTTGTCTTTTTATGTATTTCGTTATGTTCAAATTTTTATAATGGCAGCCATTTTCGTATTGTTAGCATAATAGTACATATTTTAGGAAATATTTTTCCGAAGTTCATTAATCTTGGCATGCTTATCCTACTTAGTTAACAAGACTTTTGTGTATTTCGATCATCACTTTGTCATATTTTGAAAACGGAGGGCCATTTTGTCTTAAGGATATAAAGACATCTTGGACAATTTTTTTTTCGGAGTTTATCAAACTGGGTATGCATATAACTTAGTTAGTTGGCTTAACTTTCGTGTATTTCGTTCATAATGTCTAAGTAAATTGATAGATTTACGTAAAATATTTTAACTTCCAGGGTTAATGTGCACCCATTCTGAGGTAAGTAGGCTTATCAGTTATGCTGGTAACTTTTTGTTTCACCATATTAAAACCAATTATTTTAATTCTAAAATTAAGTATATTTGCTGCAATCCAGTTTCACCTTCGATGAAGAGAAATAGCAACGAAAAACCTAGGTCAGCGACACATTCAAACCGACAGTTAATTATTTTGTTTATTCAAAGTTCTGGGACCAACAGTTAATGCATTTTCGCAAAAATTGTTACGTAAGATGTGGCAAATTATTTTTGCTGTGTTTTATTTTATTTTACTTGCGTGGTGTTCGATGTATCCGACAGTTACATTGTTATTTTGTGTCCGTGTCTAAATTGTCAAAAATTAATAATTTGTTACTTATTTCCAATGGTACATTGTCTCCTGCCTTTCATGTTTTTTTCTTTCTTCTAACGACGAGTATTCGGCTCGGATAAAGTTAGAATATTAATGAGGATCGGCTACGTTACATAATACAGAGACCGTGCACAGCATGTCCGAGTAGAGCACACGATCTATTTTTTATCCGTTGATGGCCAACGGTTGTGAAGCTCCTCCCCCTTCCCGCCCAAGACCCCAGCTAGTTGAGGAAACCTATACCGTCCTATCACCACTTAGCTCATAATTGAGAGATAAATGGTTGAGATCCGCCGTAGTTTTGTCGCACAGGAAGGGCTCTGTACGATACGCAAGTTATATACGTGCGCAGGGAACTGTATATGCGCCGTACTGTATAATCTCGGTAGTGCATGAGCCGATGGCCAGAGTGTTTGTGAATACGAATATATGTATTGGCATGCCTTACGATATAACTGCTTTCAACAGTATACGAGTACAACCTTTAGACAGAAATAAGGGCGAAAACGGATCCACATGTCCCTCCAAAACGCCAATTTAGGCAGTCTATCGACACACTCGTAACCAGCAATATCGACGTGTCTTTGAGCCCACACAAATTGAAAAATAACCTTGCTATGAACAAGTGCCTACGTACACTTGTTCCTTCATCTGTACAATAATATCATATTTGGTAGTCTTATCACGGGAGAGTGAGGTCACGGCACACGATAGCAAGCGAGGACAGGAAGAAGAGTGGAAGGAAGCAGACTAGCCGATAACCGGCCCCTCCCCGCAGCGAGGCAGTTCCCCCTGCCTATGTGCCTTGTCTGAGAAGGTCACGTGTTCATGGGGGCGCCACAAGCCGGCCAGCTAACTCCTACAATACACGCGATACAAGAATACAATTTCCCCAACATTGTCAGTTGTGACCTAGTGCAAATTGTATACGCGAAGAAAGATAGAGGATTGATACACTGTCCTTAATACCTTTCCCGTAAAAAAAATTAAAACTGTGTGCATGGTAGGCTTGAGAAAATATACTAATGACCATATTCACCATTTATTTTCTAATAACCTACAAAGCTGAGCGAGATGCAAGCAGTTAAGGGCGGTGCGCGGTACCTTAATGTATTTTATATATTAAAGACACTGTCCTCTGACAAGAAGTTTCTTCAAAACAACGTTGTTGTTGAACCTCTGGAGCATGCTTCGGGCACAGCGAGGCGGGCGCCTTAAAGTCATATTTTGCATGTTTCCGTTTTAACGACTACAGTAAAACCAATTAATACACAAAACTCAAAAAATAACATTGGATGAAGACATTGCAGTCTAGAATGGCATGCTCATAAAAATAAAGAACAAAAATTATTTTAATTAAAAAAAATATATTGCATTTTTACAATTTTTATTTTTAGTTTCAGCATTTTAAGTCTCCTTACGGTGTAATATTTTATCGCAAAACATAGTTATGACTACAGTTTTGTACTTGTGGTAAGAATTGTGCGTATATATGTTGTCGCCACCGACCCTGGGAGCGATATGTCACTGCTGTTCCTGACGAGGTTGTCGGCATGATTCTCACTGGAGTTGCACAGATGAAACTGTACTTCTAACGTAAGAAGCTAAACAGTGTTGGATATGGAGTCTGACTTGCATTTTCTCTATACAATAATTGCACTGTTCCAATATTTACTCTTCGTATTTCTTATTTCCTCTGTTCTATCTACATGAGTTGTATCTTTAGATGTAATCAGTCTCTGCGTTATTTTACTTTTGCTTTGTGTTTTGTTCATTGTGAGCAATTATCGTATTCTTCCACTCATTTTCACTTCTGTTTTCAGCAGCTGTCGTATGTTTCCAGTGTTTTTTTTTTTTTTTTAATTTCGGCATCGGAAAACGCCAATAAGGTATGAAGCACCTGCATGTTGTAAAAATATTTTGACAGAATTATTTTGGAAATTGTTACCATAGAATTTTTTTAATGTACCAGATATTTTTTTGAAAAAAAAAAAAATAGGAAACAGTGTTTGCTTGGATACTGCAATGTCACCTAGTCCCAACCCCTAGGTGAACCATGTGTATGGCAAAGTTGATGGCGATGCATTAAGCTGTAACGTTAACATAACTCAGATTTTTAAATTTTTTTTAGCAATGTAGATGACTTAACAAGTCAATTCTGATGGGTGCCATCCCAGGATGTGGAACAAAATCAAAATAAAATTTGAAAAATGTTTAACCTGATGTACAAAAGTTAGTTAAATAAGAAATTTAATATATATTTTGTCTTTTGTCGCTATAATTTAACTTATACACTTGTAAACTATTAATATTTTTAGTAAGAAATTTATTTTAAAAAGTGTTACATCATAGATTTATCATACATTTTAAAAAATTACATTTGCAAAAGTGTTACATCATAAATTTATCATACATTTTAAAAAATTACATTTGCTGCACACACAAAAAGTATTAAATAAAATATATAACAATAATTAAACATGCCCGATGTCGCCGATTCAACAAAGAAGAAAAATGATAAAAACTTTGTAAACAAGTGGTTTACTGTACCTAGGTTACAGTATTTTCTTAGCAGGGACACACCACTTCTTATCCCAACACACGTGGATTGCTGTGCCTAAACCACAGAATTATTTTAGTAGGGACTTTGACATAATTTATCATACGCATACACACACATATGACTCTTGTAAAATTTTCAAGTGGGAAATAAATACACTCAACACTTACAAATACTTTGAAAATAGGAGATTATTTTTTTAAAATATAAACGTAAAAGAACACTGAAGGGACTTTATGCAACGTAAAATGTTATTCAAAAACCACTAATAATAAAGTATCATTTTACTGTATGATTTTTAAAATAATAGTTTATATAAATATCATATAAGCCACCCATGTGTCTGTAGCTCAGCCGACCCCCGTGGCTCAATTGGTTAGTCCGACCGCTTGGCTCATTGGTCCGGCCACTTGGCTCAGTGGTTAGCGCTCCTGGCGGCTGAGGCAAGGGTCCCGGGTTCGATTTCCGGCCGGGGAGGTGACATTTACAACCACCTCCTCGGGTTCAAAACTGGGTGTTTGTGTTCGTCTTGTCTGTGTGCCAGAAGACAACTTACCATTACAACAACTACACGATACAAAGATACTTGGGAATGCATTACTTACCTAACTTAAAGGGGGGAATGTTTGGTGCAGTGGCGAGGCGTCAGCCTTGCCATTGTACCAAACATTTTTTTTTTTTTTTAATTGGTTGAGCGGGTCCGACCGCTTGGCTCAGTGGATTAGCGCTCCTGGCTGCTGGGTCAAGGGTCCCGGGTTCGATTCCCAGCCGGAGAAGTGATTTTTACAGTCATTTTCCTCGGGTTCAGGACTGGGTCTTTGTGTTCGTCTTGTCTGTCTGCCACACGCCACCGTCCAATTACGTCACTTACACGAAGCAAAAAATCACTGGGGATTACATGACATGGACTCACTTAAAGGGGAAATGTTTGGTGCAGTGGCGAGGCGTTAGCCTTGCCATTGTACCAACCATTTAGCATTAAAAAAATTATTAAAAAAGCGGCCGGCTTTGGTGCGGGGGGTTCTGGGTTCGATTCCCAGGTTTGGCTGGGTGTAAATTTGTGTTTGTCCATTTGGGTCACAACACTTGTCACTATACAAATTGTCTCACGGACAGTACTTGGGTCACTCAATTAAGTCACATTAAAGGGGGGAATGTTTGGTGCAGTGATGATGCGGAAGCTTCCGCCTCACCACTACACCAAACATTTAAAATTAAAAAGAAAGTCGGCTACGGCACTTGTTCGCTAACACAAGGGGCGGCAGTTCGTACCGAGCGCACAGCAAACAAAAATTTTTAATGGTATTCTTAAAAAAAAAAAATCATAGGCCTAAAGATAATTCTTTCATAAACAAACACATGCGACTTCGCCCGTAACAGCAGCACTCTACCAGTCAACGACGTAAACACAGGAACAGAATAGTGGCACCCTGCCAGAAACAAATATGGTCGTTCCCCGACTGCAGCACCGCTCAGCGGACAACGAAAATAAAGTGCGTCATCAGCACCACCTACCCACCAACTATGGAAACATGACGTCACCTACCGGCAGTCAACGTAAGCAAACATGGTGGTTGCCTAGCAGACGACGAGAGAGAAAAACAAGTGACAGTCGAAAAAAAATAAATAAAAATTCATAAACCAAATATCGAAAACAAAAACCAAAATTCAAAAACCAAAATCCAAAACCAAAACCAATATGGAGGATATGACATCATCAGACATGATAGACATAATGTAAGTAAAGATGGTGACCTGGCTCATGCCCTCATCCAAGAGCCAGTGCGCTAGATCTGTCAATTTTATTCTGTCACACCACTTATTTTCCAACACACACATATGGATTGCTATGCCTAAACGACAGCATTATTATAGTAGCGGTATATAAAACTTTGACAACAAATGGTTTACTCTGCCTAGACTTCAGTATTTATATAGTAGACACACACCACTTATTTTCCAACACACACATATGGATTGCTATGCCTAAACGACAGCATTATTATAGTA
>PNEQ01134430.1:0-24843 GCA_003012365.1 Medauroidea extradentata | reverse complement strand
TAACCGTTCAACAACAATATCCATTTCTTCTTCTATGTCATTTAAGTACTCCATCAGTAACGCAGCACGCACCCTTTTCATTTTCGACACACTAGCTCCAAATGTACTTTCCGCAGTGTGTAGGAAAACGCTTCTCCGCAGCGGACGAACAGTGCGGACTCCGCCCTCCGGATTCCGTTCTCCGCTGCGGGGTTATTCTTCTCAGTCCTCTAAACGTGCTGGATTGGTTTCTAACCTGACAAGGTAGCACGTGATATTTCCACGAATTATTTCCTTATTTGTAGGGCTAGGAATATTTCGAGAGTTCAACGACCAACATGCTAGACTCCTTATCCAGTGTATACCGAAGCCCTACCATTTGTCCATTACCTGCTACTCATTCAGACAATAGACAAGGAACGAATAGACGAGGCTTGAGTATGCATAGGACATTGGATTCTAGCATGCAGGTCGTTGAACTCGCGAATTTTTCCTAGCCCTACTTATTTGTTACTGCATCGCAGTTGCCAAAGGTGTATAAAAACCTGTCGTAGAACCAAACCGTGAAATAACCGCGCCTCTTGCTATCGTATAGCTCGGCTGTGAATTCATTCCTGTAGGTCAAGCAACGGTACGCGAATTTTCAATTAATTAGCTGCTGGCGTCGTCGTGTGAAATATACGATCTCGGATGGCGAGCTCTCTGGAGCCTGCAAGTCTGCCCCGCCCGACCCGCCGTGTATAGTAATTAAGAAGAATGGCGAGTATTGCCGGACGCGACGCCCCTTTCCCATATCCTCCTCCCTTCCCTCCCCAAGTGTGCGGCGTTCTCCACGCCTTGGCCGCGGGTGATGGATGTTATTCCTGTGTCGTATTGTCCAGCCGGATTGCGAAGTGTAGTGGGCTTGGTGCAGCATGGCGGGGGGGGGGGGGGGCACCCTCTACCAAACCAGCAGCCTCGCCGCGTCTTGGCACCCAGTCAAGTGGCGGGTAAACACACGGCTTTTACTGGCCCCAGGGGTATCCAGCGTGCCACGTGTGGCGCGCCGTCCCTCGCCCGCTTCCTTCGTCGCCCGTGTCCAGCCCTGAGGTGCTCCTGTAATAATAACGAGAGTGATCAACCGTTCCAACTGAAATTTGGTTATGCGTCAATTGCTTTTTATCTAAGCAGACGAAAGTAGCCTCCTTTATGCGATTTTGTTTGTATAAGGCGTCACCTGAAACCCAGTAAGCTTATAAGGATCCGTTTGAAGAGAAGCATTCGCACAATTCTGCTGCTGATATGGGAAACTTTCTCATAATATACAGGCAGAGCAAGTTCGCTATACTAGAATTCATTAGCTTATACTTATCCGAACACACTCCGTAACGTTCTTGGTTCCTGGAGTTCGAATATTTGCGTGCCTGTATTACATGTGTGAGCATTTTACAATTGATCTTGTATCATTGGCAGACGATCACAAAGCAAACTGGCTGCAGCTCTGCCAACCCTTTCAGGCAACTGCAAGGTCACTGTTGCCAACATAGCAGTATCAGGGCGGCTAACAGAGAACTTGATGAGGTAACTGTAGTCAGCAGCGCGGAAGATTCGAGTTGTGCCCAATCTTAGTTATAAAGTCAAAGTCACAACGACTGGTAGACTACATCAACATATATACACTACTTACTGACAGTAACAGTTGTTGTGTAACAGAATTGTTATTTGTGCGGTCAAATGGTAATACACCAACTACGGGGGAAAAAAAAAATTGAGATCGATCTTCAACTCTTCGAATAGCAAATCGTTGCCTCTAATTATTATGTTGACATTATGTTCTTGAGAATTCTCCCAAAAGTCTCATGTATATTACTTAACCGTTTCTGACAATTCTGTCTGTTCCTGACCTGAGAACTAACATATTCCTGTTGTGACAAATTGTTCGGAGGAAGAATTAAATTAGTAAACAGGTTTCGTGGTCAGTTAAAACAGTGAGATTTTGGGCTCTGTGAGGATATATCATTTTAATACGGTTAAATACATAAAAATAGCTGGTTTTTTTTACGTTAGTATTGTACAGTTAAATTTTGTTATAATTGCTTTGATTTGTGTAGTAAACCTTTGTATTGATTCAGTCAATAGTTAAGTGTAAGATAAAACAAGGATAAAGGTTTAGTACAGTCAACCTTATACTGTATATGTTCGTATATGACGAAACAACAATGTAAACGTTGAGTTAATCAAATTTATGGTTGCCTTACTCATTTGGTTACCTCAACAGAATGGGTTAGACGTGTTAAACATGTATTTTGTTAGAATAACAAAACCAGTTTTTGACGTGTTTTTATAGATTTTATTAGCCTTGGTTAACTTCATATTTGTTTCGCCAATATATAAACTTATATAAGGTTGACTGTAGCAAACATTTTTCTCTGCGAAGATTTGACGCCGTAACTTTGCCATTTGACACTTATTGCTGGGGCTTGCAAAATTCGCGTTATCATTTGACAGCAGACTGGACTCCAAGTTACTATATTCTCACCTGCATTCTACTTTTGGCCGGCAGTTCCAGTGCGGGACTGAAGGACATTTCAACCAACCATTTGCATCAGTTGTAAAGTGGCTACTATCTTACAACACGGACACGCAAAGATGCAGCAAATAACGGTGCAGTGAGTTAGAATGATTATAAATAAGCCAGTGAATTCTAGCCTGTCGCTAAACAATAACGCGAAATTTGCGTGTCTCTACCTATTATCTACTAACAAGTAAATTGAAGGACATGGGAGAAGACGATGGTAACCCACATTTTTTTATATATCCTATATTTGAGTACTATGCAGGAGCACGATGGTGACATCATACTGTATATCATGATACAACAGATTTTAAGCAATACAACCACCAATTGCAGCACAATGCAGTAATGACTGTATGTCAGGCCACGCATTCATAGTTAATAACACCGACTGAACAGTCAAGTTTTCCTGCGGTAAACCATCATCTCTAACGAGGCTATTAATTAGATGTCGTTGTCACATTGTACATTACATGTGTATGTATATAACTGAGTTGTGTTTCATAGTGGGTTACCATTGTGTCTCCCCATGACCTTCATAATGCATCTGCAGACTTTGGGGGAGGAAGAGAAGTATGTCAGGTACCAAGGCCAGCCGTCACCTCCCCTAGCCGGATGTGTGTCTGCAGCTACCCCCGGCCACCCCTAACGTGTTGCGCCGAGGTCGTGTTGACCCCGGCAATCCCCTGCGCTGACCCCTCACCGCGTCGCCCCGACACCCTCGCAAAGTCGATCTACGACCGCGCTAAGCTCTGCGTCCCCAACTTGAGACCACGCCTGTTCATCGCCACCACGCTTCCACTAAGGAGGGTAGAAACAAGCACCACATTCCTCGACAATGTTTCATACACCTCTCACACTGTCACGTGCGTTTGCATTTTAACCCTTGCTGCTCCGCATCAATTCATAGTTGTCGCAAAAAGCAAATTTTATGACGGGAACTGTACTTAACCACGGAAGAGTTCATGTTGGCCGCTGAACAAGAATATAACCAGTGCCAATGTTATCAACTATGAAAGAGAACTTAATAAACTCAATTGCCTTAACTACAAACTGAGCGGTTCATTTGCAGAGGTAGTATACAATTAGCAGAGATGATGGTTTATCGCGGGAAAACTTGACTACTTGCTAGGCTTCAACGTACGTTCAGCTTATCAAAATATTACTGGCTTTCCCTTGTACGTGGAGCTGTTGCCGTATTCAACTAAGCCAATAAGAACCCGCTATTGTAATATTTGATGTATGTTACTGGTCTGCAGATAGTTACGTTGTGTCAGTGTTCTCAAGGCTATGTTGGCACAAAACACTTTCGCAATGTTCGATATACCATCGTCAGAGATGATGGTATAT
Organism: Medauroidea extradentata; assembly: GCA_003012365.1. NCBI lineage: Eukaryota > Metazoa > Arthropoda > Insecta > Phasmatodea > Phasmatidae > Medauroidea > Medauroidea extradentata. The sequence continues at coordinate 20,960 of PNEQ01134430.1, read as the reverse complement.
CGCAAAAATGTTTTGTGCCAACATAGCCTTGAATACGCTGTGGTTTCTTGTTACATATATGATTGCCTGATGTACGTCTACCACAACGTATCTGTCTGCAGACCAATAATAGGCATCAAATATTACAATAGCGGGATTATTATTGACTCAGTCAAATAGGGCAACAGCTCCAATTACAAACGAAAGCCAGAAATCTTTTTGTAAGTTGAACGTGTGTTGAAATCGAACAAACAGTCAAGTTTTCCCGCGATAAACCATCCTCTCTAAACAATTAGTAGGGACGAGAAAAATTCGCTGGTCACTGACCTTTAGGCTAGCCTCCAAGAATATATGTAGACTGACGTAAACAACAGCTGCTCATTGGTTTGTCGCTGACACAGTAATACCACATGATTGAACATGCATTTAGTTATTACTTCAATATTTCCTCAGCGCCTTACATGAGGAGTCAAAATAAGTAGAGGCATGAGTATTTCGCGTAATCATCTGGCAGCAGCCTAGACTTCACAGACCTGGTCATAGTCGCATATCCGTTGGCTCCTATATGTTCGAGAGGGTACCACGTGATGCCACTACGAATTTTTTCCTTATTTATTACTGGCTTTCAGTCGTCAAAGATGTGTCAAATCAACTGTCGTCTAATCAGAGAACTGACGGTAAAGTATACGTAATTGACGTTCAACCTGACCTTGAATCAATACGCGAAATAACCGTGCCTCTACAGATAAGTCAAGGGCCATTTGCGAAACCGACACGAACTTATAATTGTTTGAGTTCTAGCTTGTGTCGACAAGAAAACACTAATTTTTCAGGTCCCTAACAATTAGGCAGTGGTTTGCTTTCAAGCGTGGATAGGAACACACTTTACCCTGATTTCTTTGGCCCAGTTTTATATTTTACGTTGGAAATGTATTTATTTATATCTCGCAAGTTTAAAATCTTCCATTCAAATATCCAATCGTGCATTTCGAGAACCACTGGCATCTGTGGCCGTTAGTGTAAACGCTGCGTTCATCCGCAGCGTAACTGCAAAAACACGAAACCAACATTTTCCATTTGTCCACTACCGACTTAACTGAGTTCTGTGGGGAACTCAAACAATCATTTAAGTATGTTCTTTTCTCTCGAAAATTAATTATTGTACTTTAAAATTTATATATATATATATATATATATATATATATATATATATATATATATATATATATATATACAGTGACTGTATAAAATGCACATCAAAGTTCGTACTTCATGTACAGTATTTCCAAATTTTAGGTCTAGAAATGATAATCAGCTAAATCAGCAAAAATCGCAGTACTGGTAAATTTTTGTTCACATTTCATAAGAGAAAATTGGGAAAATATAAAGTCTTAGACAGATTGAGACAATTTATTTATTTATTTAATGCCTTTATTAAAAATGGCTAAGTTAAGGCATTTAGCCTTCTCTTACACTTAACCATTATCATACAAATAAAGTAATACAGAACACAATATCTTACAATATAAAAATTTAAACAAATAATAACAATGCATATAAAATATCATCTGTGTGTGGATTACGATAGCACATAAGACGCTACAGTAACAAAAAAAATTTAATATGAAAATGGTATTATGAAAGGCGATACATCAAACGAAATTATTGCGAAGTAAACCTAACAATTTGTTTGAGAAATGTAACATTCAGTAAGTTAGTACAAAAACCATTCAGAAAAAAAAATTTTGATTAATATATAGCTGCAATGAGTCTGCTGTTATGTAGAGAACAGGCGCGAAATCGTCTTCAATGTTTGCTTTGAACTAATCCAAATCAGTATTTTGCAATAGATAGGATGCAAATAAAATAAAAATAATGAAACTTTTTTTTTCAAGAATTTAATGATGTTACCAGCACGTGATAGTAAACGTCTTCCGCTAGTTCCGTTTTAGCGCGCGACAACTTCACTTCTGCGGAGACGATGTTTTTGATATGGCACGACCAGCGGTGAAACCCCCCTCAAACAACATCCTTGCACCTGCGGCGTGATGTATAGCGGGTTGGCCAGAACCGCGTTGGCGTTACACTCACTTGTCGAGGAGGGCCGCACCAGTGATGTTTTCAGTCCCACCCGTTACATGACTCAGTGCTAATGATCCCCGAGTCGGCATTCAAGTGGTTCAGGATCTGTAATTACGTGGTACCGTTGCGTTTAGACTCTCTGCACATAACTATGCGACGTGAAATCCGTTACACGACAATCTGCTCCTCTCATTTACCACTCTCCGCGCACTGTCACCAAGCAGTTGTCACACGGAGACAGTCCCAATACGTTGTTACACACTATGCAACTCTGGGTAGTCCATCTCATGTTTTTTGTTCTTCCGACCAACCTTTTTTTTCTTCTACTTTCTACAATAATAAACATATATATAAATAAATAAATAAATATATATATATATATATATATATATAATCTCTCTATTTCATTTAACGTAAGTAAACTTTGACATATAATTTTTGGGCACTTACTGCTAATATTATGTCTGTCATCACACTACAAGACCAAATTTGCCGCACGTACGGTGCAGAGGACACCTATGGTTCATTTCAGAACTGAAAACGACAAAAAGCATTGCGTCATACGTGTACAATAAGTAAAAAGACGGTGTCTTCAGAACTGTAAAAATTTACTCAGGTTATGTGGAACAGAGTATACCTAAAATCTAACGCTAATACTTGAATTATAAAATAATATATATAATTTAATAGTTTAGTTTTATGTCCATCACTGTGTCAGTATTCATCAAGACAGTAAATGTAGCCTAGAATATTTTTGTTTCAAAGTGTTATCGTTTAAATTTAGTTAATAAGCAATTTTTTTCTATTGATGTCTCTATTTAAACTCCATGTCGGCAGGTTGAGTAAGCAGAGTCCTTATGGGTCCTCCCTAGATAAGTTGCGTTTATGTGTGTGAGGCAGGAGCAGTAAGGTGGCCACTAACCGGCGTATGTAATGCATTATCGCCTCTCCGCGCAAGCCACTCAAATGGCATGCAGTGTTTACTTTTATCCTTTTTCCTACGGGACTTTAAGCGGTGACCACATTATTTAATTTATAGGCAACGTAATTCGAAGTCTGACGCTTGTTTCTATAGTTATGTTTTTCTTATTGTATTTTTAAATTTCCCAGATACGGCAGTCTGGAAAAGCCATTTTTGGCAGTTTTGAGAGGCTAGAAAATGTTTCTAATAAACGTGCCGAATTTTCAAAACTATAGCGACATAGTTTGAAGTGTGTGTTCTTTTCGTAGATATGCAGATATAATGCGCGTTAAATTGTTTCGTCAATAAGAGCATCGTAAGTCGCTGTAACGCATTTGAAGCGCAGGTAGGGAGGCCGCTTAAGGCGGCCGCCTAGTGAGTGTATTATGAGCGTTCGAAGCCTACAAGTACAGTATGGAAACTGAAACTGTACGTATGACGCTACACACGCGTCACGCCACATCCTAGCATCTAGGAGCAAGTCACAGAGCATTGCTATTTGCGATTATGAGCTTGTTTCTGTACAAAATTGTTTGTGGGTGTTATACAGTTTTCATTCAAACCTGAGGCATTGTTTGTCAGTATTTGTGTTATATAAGTTGTTGACTTACCCGCAAATGTCGCGGGTTCAACGACCAGCCGTCTGAACTCCGCATTCTGGTGTACTCTCTGTTTTCAATTACTTGTTCATTGCCTGCTAGCTCAGAGAGTAGCCAGTTGTGCATCTGACAAGATAGCGCGGGAGTCAGTGAGAGATTTCATGCAGGTCTGCTATTGGTTCGCAGTCCTCAAGTAAGAGTTCCATTAACTGTGACCTAATCGTGAAAGTTTTGAAAGCATAGACTACAAGATTTTGAGTTCTAACGTCTTTATATTAATTCGCGGTATTTACAGTTCGCTAATTATGCTTTAATAATGCGCGCAGTGCAAGGTGAGGTCGGGCACTGAGAGAGTGCGGAAAAGCGCGAACGGCCGCGGCATATACTCGACGAGGAGAATGAAGTAAGAAAGGGGGAGGGCCGCAGTTCGACTAGCCTGATCGCACCGCCTCATTAGTATGATCGGTGGCGGCCGCTCTGGACAAGCAAGGTCCGCCCGCCTGATAGGTTTTAATTAGTGCCGCGCCGGTAGGTTGATCAATGATTTGTTGGCTGTGTTAATGAGGATAAATGTGTCGGGGCGGCCTAGGGGCAGGGCACCAGCTTCCTTGCCATCCTACTTGCCATCTGCCTTCACTCGGGATCTCCTCCTCTTCCTCGCACAACACGCTCGTCGTAATGTATGACTAACATTGTGCTCGCCCTCGGTCATATCACCGTACCTTGCAAGTAAGGTGCCTTTTTATAGCAATTTTTACTTGAGCAGCTGACGTTTACCAGAACTTGCAAACAACGTGTGTTATTTCAATCCTGAGCCACATCATATTAGGCTTCATAGTCAGACCAGGGGAAAAGTTCACTGTAATTAACACATTTTGTTTCCATTCCTGCTCGAACTCTTCTTTTTGGAAACATACTTCGAACTGTTTTAAGTTTCCTTACGTTTAGAGCATGAAGTTGCCTTATACGCTAGGCCTCAAATACTTATTTTCAGTCTTTAATACGTTATGTGAGTAGTTCTCGTTTTAAATCCTCTTCTTCATACCGTTCAAGTTTTCCATTATTCTGTTTCACGTAAAAGAGGACATTACCATGAACCTGAAACGCACTAACTGGAATAGTGAGGGGAAAAAAATAAGGAGAAATGGAGGATGGAAGTAGTGGGCTCAGAAATAGTACCAAACTTGAAAAATTAAATTTTAAAGCGTATCGTGTTTTATCAGTCCCTTGCCATTTATATTCAAGACGAGAAGGAAATATTTGACTATCTATCCATATTCATTACTTTCGGCGTGACTCATGCAAATGTATGTAGATTTTTCACAGTAATTCAATTAATCGCTTTCAAGTTTTGCTGAAATATTCTCTTGTAATGAGTTCGACTGGGTTAAACATAAAGCAGAATCAGAATTAACTCATACTACCGCGATGTACATTTTTATTGAATGGAAGCCCTTCCCGGCTTTTAATCCTGATAGCGCTTCTGCATGGACCGAATATCTAGTAACTGACCATTGATCACGAAGATCTATAAAACTGGTAAAAAAAAAAATTTATGTATTGAATGTGTTTCAATTACGCCAGTTATTATTCTACTATGCCTTACAAAAATTAAATGTATTTCGCTGGTTCACAATTTGAGGATTTCACTTTTTAAGGTGACTTATTATGGTATTACTGTACCTAATTCAGTCTTAACATTTTGGTGGCCAGTCATTGTTTACATTAGTATAACATATGGTTACAAGGTGTTTGCCTATGACGTTGTCAGGTTTGGTTGGGATGGATTTAATAAATTTGATAAAGCAGTTTAATTAAATTCCCTAGTTTAATTCTAGCTTATAAAATTGTTTGCGATAGTTGAATTTAAAAAGTTAAATTCCTCCCATTCCGAATCAATCACTCAATAGCTGTCGTTACCAAGTCAGTCTCCAAATTATGTATTTAGCTCTTTAGTAAATTTACTTTTAGACTGCCTTGTTCTCCGTATTTCATATTAAAACTATTGCTCACCTTCATTCATTCGAATGTAACCTTCTCTTCAGTCTCTCGCCAGCACTCCTGCGGTCTCACTATTTCTCGCCGATTCGTCGTCATAAAATGTGTAAAAAGTAACTACAGTAAAATTGTGGCTACCCTTATATTAATATAAACGGCCCAGCAAATAAAATTTACTTTTTATGTGATGTTTTCTTATCAAACGAACGTAGTCTTTATTTTGCTATTTGTTGTTCAGTGGCATTGCAATAATCAAGGAAATTAAAGACATTTGAAGTTTAAATCTTACAGTGCTTGTTTAATTTAAGTTTTGAAAACCTTATTTAGATTGTTCGTAAAGGAATGAAATAAATGTTCCTCTTTCTTGTTGCACCAAAATTAATTATAACTAACATTTTAAACATATGGTCAAGTGCTGTTAATAAGTTATCTTCTTATTCTTTGGCAGACGACGACGTTTTTATGGTCTTGGAGTGAGTGCGTGATAGCTTACCCAAGAATATCAGCTGATTATTGTAGATGAAGTTAGCTTGTAAAAGGGTAGGTGAAGAATATGTTAATGGAACTCTTTAGAGTTCAAGGTCATAGGTTCTCTCAATGTGTACGTCAAAATGAAATGTAGGTAACATTGTACAATCCAATAACGAGTTGCCAGACGTCAGCTCCCGCGTTTCCCGGCGTTCAAGTTGAGCGCCAACGTGGCGTGGCCGAGGAAGCTTGTCCGTGGCCAGCGACCACCGAGGGCTATCAGTGTCAGATCAATGGCTTTTTCGGGTTGTCCGTTGTCGGTGGGCTACAGGGATCGATATATCGGACTGTGTGGTGTTCACTTGTTGAGCGTCCGTCCCCTCAGGGGAGGCTAGAGGGAGGAATACCCCACCACCCCACTTCACCCTCTCACCACGCGGTCCTACGAGGGGCCCCCGCCCTCCGACGCAGCCACCGGAACTCTCAACTGTGACCCGTGGTTCCTCGGACATGCCGTCTGTCCAGTAGAGTGAGGTCCTCGGCCACCCTTCCCGCGCTCATCGTCACCAGGGAGTTGTCATACCCCCTCTCCTCCTTTCACCCTCTACGCCAGACTAATACGCAACAAAATGTGTTAGCGCACACTACGATGAAGAAAGTGCAATTCCAGGCATTAGGGCAACCTACCGCCAAGGCTGCTTATAGAAACACAGTTAGTTCTTCGGCAGAGAAAGTTTTATTCCGAAACTGCCAAACGTGCGCGTGTGATGCCTGCCTAAATACCCTTTCACACGATTAAATTTCGCTTCAATTAACTATAAAATTTATTGAATTCAATCTCTTGAATATTGTGTGACGCCATGTTGACGTCATAACCGCAGCCGTTTTGTCTTTCAATTTATTGAATGTCGCGAATTTCGTCAAAGATTTTCGATTCGAACATGTTTGACATTTTCTTGAATCAAAATATTTTAGAATGGAGTAGAAGTTTTTCTGACGGTCATAATTCAAATAACACATTGGTTGAGTTCTGTTTGCGAATTTAACCATACTAAAAATAAAACCGAGCATTGTTTCGTTTAAATAATATACACAATAATAATAAGAAATTTTGTAATAGCTAAACCAAATATTTTTTGTCGTGCAATTGTTAAATAGGTGCATAATTTATTTTATGCCTAATTTGTTTACAAATCGTGTGACAACTTTTCAAGTGGTCCCTTTAATCTTTATTGAATAACATTTCTTGAACCGACATGCTATTCAGTAAATCGAATTCAAGAAATGTAATTCAATAAATATTTGATCGTATGAAAGGGCCTTGCCTAAGGCGCTTTAAAGCACAGCAGCTCTAGATCCTCAATTTAAGTTAATAACAAAACCGGGCATTTTTTAATAACATGCAGAATGCAGTAGGCCTACATTCTTGCAATACTCAAATCAAATGGAATCCATAAATTCAGTTAAGAGTGAAATATTTTTACAGGATATTCTTTTGGACAATGTTAATAATGTAATATGAATAAAAACGACACTACTAAATAATTGTGACTTGCACCACTATGAATCTCAGCCCCTCATCTCTTCATAAGAATCTGGGATTATGGCAAAACGTTTCATGTTGTCGATGGGGATACTGTGCGTGCAAGCTCACTGGCTTACACTTGGATACTATTATAAGGCACAATGTCTGTACCTGGGTCGCCCTTATGACTTCCTTACTTCTAGGCCTAGAACACACAGCCAAGCGGATATTTGCTCGGTGCAAAGGTGCTCACGAACGAAAATCTTCATAGAGAATTACATGCATATTCCTTGCAAAATGAGTCGGTCACATAATAAGGCGATATTATTACATTAGAAGCAGTTTATGAAAATCCTAGTTGTAGAAGCATCACTAACATTGGCCTCCTCGTAAACTTCTTCCTGTTCCCCCCCCCCCCAAGAAAGTGTTATCAAATGCCTGTTTACATAGTTCACAGCAAATCGGGCTCAAACTCAATCGAAAATACAAGACTAATGTGAAAATAGACTAATCTTGCCATGAGTTGACTTCTTGCAAAAGAGCGGAAGATTTTCCTTATTGAATATGCGACCATTTAACCGTGTTTTATTTTCGCGTCAGCTGTTTTACTCTTTTATCTATGCTGTTGGCGCGCGACTCAGATCTGGCCGACTGTGCTTGGAGTCGTTTTCCTCGCTGGGTTCTTATCCACTTTTCAAGAAAACGCTGCTTTATCCCCTTGTTTATCGACATTATGATTCTCCAAACAGTTCATGGAATTTCATTGGTTTGCTTTGTGGTGTCATAAGAAGCATTAACGAAAGACAAAACTAGGAGACATCTGAGTTCGTATGACTTTGCAGCATAGTAGGTTTGACAAAGTTGGTTTCTGAACGAGATAATAAAGTTTACTCTTTAATTGTAATTAAAACTGTAGCAGGAAGAGTGGCCTATAGGACTATGTGCCTTCTTATTGAGAATGCAGAAACGAACTCTCCATTTTTTAATCTGTAGCCGTGTAAAATTACATTGAACTATTTTGACAAATTAGGTTCATATCTAATTAGTTTGTGGTACGCTGCGATCAAAAACTTCAAATATTATCTTCAGAAAACGCAGTTTTGCTCTTAATTGTGTAGTTAATATTTTAAAAACGGAATTTTATATCTTTATTGTTATCCTGTAGATAATAAGCTGGAGCTTCCGAAATACGACATCCGTCATTGTGCTGGACAGCATCGAATAAACTGCTCAGGTCATAGGCCTACCACATGTTTTATGGGTAGCATAACCTGAATGGTTCCTTAAGAGGGCGTGGTACATAATTCAACGTTATCTATAACTGTAGGATTCTTGAAGCCAATTTGCGAAAATTAAACAATAGCAATCCTAGACAATAGTTTTAGCCAACGTTTTAAACACAATTGTTTCCAGTGTTACGAACTTCTGAGGCACAATTTTTGACGCCGGAACCTCGTGTATTTAACTGCGACGCAAGAGATCACGCGTAACGAATTAGTAATTCTGGGTAAATATTCACTTATAAAGTTGGCAAATACAATTATCTAGGATTGTCATTGAGTATTTTATCCACAGTGGCTTCGAAAAAAGCGTAGAAATCAATTGATGATTTCAGCATTTATTTATCTCTTAAGCAACGCCAATAGAGTTAGGGTGAGGATGGGGGAGGGAGTCACTCCGACTCTGACGAGAAATCTGTGTGACACGACAAGCGAAGTGTGCGTCCTGTTATTACCTATGTTGATGAGTTGCGGCGAGGCGGAGTTTCCGTGCGTGCGAGCCAGCGCGCATTCTCGTGACACACAAAACAAACAAACCTTGACGAACAAGCAGCAGGAGGACTTGTGGGGTAGTGAGGTGGGTGGAAGGAGGTAATTCCGACTGCTCCGCGTCACCGCCTGTTGGCTAATTCCTGAAAACTTCGCAAGCACGGTCCCGTGAACCTGACAATTTCCACTCCTTCCATTCCAAGGCTCCCATGACGTAATCTTGTTACGTCGCTAATTGTGCCCCGCGGTGAAGTAGCCTACCATCTCGCGGTGCTTCGACCTCCAAGCTGAATGCTCCAGTCGCCGCACCGCAGTAGGTATTAGCACAGAATATTTAGCAATACTGAAGTGAAATAGCCGGCAGGACGCCAAACTCAGTCACACACGCCTGCAAAATGGCTTCGCTGCTCAGCAACGGAAACGCCTATCGCAAACCACCGTAAGGTAGCTGCCTTGCTAGGCGGCAGTCCGGCCAGTAGGATATATGTCATAACATTCAGGAGCCAATCAACAGTCTCGGGCAACCTTCAAGCGGCGAAGTTCGCCTTCAAATAAACCACCACGTCACTTCACGTCTGTATTACTATTTGGTCTGTAATATTACCGCCGGCCGCTGGTCGCCGAGGCAACATCGGATTGCTAACGGTTCCAGAGTCAACTACAACACTTCAGATTTCTGCAGTTCTGCATGAATTAGTTAGGAATTCACAGTCGCTGCATTCTGAACGACCAGCAGAGCTAACAGTAATTTATTTTATAGGCCTACTATACAATTTGAATCCTGATGTTACACTGATTGTGGTATAATCAATAAAAACAGCGAAAAATAATCAGCCTACCATAAGTACAAAATGAATTTAGGCATTTTTTCCTTACAACTAATGCAAAATTTTTGTTCTCAATAGCAACATAATAAAATAAGTACTTTGAGTCGTAACTCGCAGATGATAATGACCAACGCCCCAGTATAGCTACCAGTGACCAAAAATACACAAGTTAAGTCCACACAAAAAAAATATGAAACACAATTTAAGAGGACTATGTACCTGACGCGTCAACGGTTTTAGAGCGTGCCACGTTTTTTTTCTACGCGAAATTGCTAAACTTATTCTCAGTATGTTTGTTTACGGAAGGAACACACTTGAAACTGTGCTTCTATAAATTAAAAAAAAAAAATGCAGCACGCTTATTAAAACATGAATTTAGGCTCCTCTAAATGTCTAATCACTGTTTTTTTTTTTTCTGTTGTAACTTCAAAAATACCGCCCAATTCGTAAAACCAACACTAAAAACATGCGCTAGACTTTACTGCAAACTTGATGCAAATGAAATAGTAGGGTTGTCGCTTAAACCATCACAGGAAAAAAGTAAGACGAAACACTGCACGTCAGTTTGGCGCGCCGAAATAGAAGCAAAGCTGTTACTGTCGAGTGTGGCAAGCTGAATCTTATCACTCGCTTGTCACCGCATATCAAACGCGGACAGTTACAGCCTCTTAAGAGTTAGTGGACCGTAGCTTTTTTTTACGTTTGTGGCACGGAAACGGGGAAGGCGATAAGTCGAATGTATCCAGTGCGTCAAACACCTCATCGCCTCTAGGCGCGGAGTACTAGCGCAGAGTTCACCTAGTAACTGTTTTTCAACGGGACTTCAAGCGATGACCCTGTAATTTTATTTGTGGAAAGTATGTGGTAAAGTCCAATGCAGATTTCTATGATTTTGTTTTACGATTACGGTTGATATTTTCTCGGCTACAGCAACGTGAAAAAGTCATTTTTAGCACTTTTGAGGAGCTTGATAATCATGTTTTTAATTATCGGACTGCATTTTTTAAATCATAGGGACTTAATTTGAAGTGTGCTTTCTTTTCGTAGATAAATACATTAGAAACATTTGTAGTAACTATACATGAAAAACTACTATCCGTACCACGCACGTCTCACGCGCCACTAACTCTTAAGAGTGCATTGTATAATTCAGTGCTAGAAGCTTCAGTTCAGAATTGTAGGTTTCTCGAAGCCAATTTGCAAAAACAAAAATAAACAGCAATCCTAGACAATCGTTTTTGCCATCTTTCTGAGCAAAGATTTTTCTCGCTTAACGTATATCTGAAGAACAATCTCAGACGCCGAAATATCGTACATTTAATTGCAGCGCAAGAGATCACGCTCAACAAATGCATCATCCTGGATAAATGTTTGTTCATAAAGTTGGTAAATATCAATGATTGCTGTTTTGCAGTTCTTCCATATTGACTTTCAAAAAGTGTAGATCTCAATTGAAGAATTTAGCTCTTACTTGTCTAAGCCTCCCTAGATCAGCTGCGTTTGTGTGTGTGAGGCAGGAGTGGTAAGGTTGCCGATGACTGACGTGTGTAATGCATTATCGCCTCTCCGCACAAGACACTCAGATGACGTGCAGTGCTTTACTATTATCATTTTTCCTAGAGGGATTTAAGCATTGACTACGTTATTTTGTTTGTGGGCAGCATAGTTCAAAGTCTAACGCTTGTTTCTATTGTTGTGTTTTTAGAATCCGATTGTTATTTTCCCAGATATGGCAGTCTGGTAAAGCTATTTTTTGCCATTTACAGGAGCCCAGAAATGATGTTTCTAATAAACGTACCGAATTTTTTAAACTATAGCTACATAGTTTAAAGTGTGTGTTCTTTTCGTAGCTAAACAAACATAATGCGCGTTAAATAGTTTCGTCAAAACGAATAGTCGTCACTCGCTGCAACTCATTTGAAGCGCTGTTAGGGAGGTCTCTTAAGAGCACTGCCTACCTCAGAGCCCTGGCTGAAGCAAGGATAAGAAACTATATGTAAAGGGGTATTTATCTTTGTCGGTTTAGATTCATGGCTTTTCTTATAAATCAGAGAATGGAGCGATATTTTTATGTTTTCCGCGTAACATTTCATAGATTTTTCCTTACGTTCACCTTTCGGGATCCATACGGCATTGTTTCTGTAACTTTTGTGACAACTGTAGTCGCTCTCATAAAAACATCACTTCTTTCTTCTCAGGTGTTTCTCGTCACAAAATATTAGACGTTGCAGCCATTTCAGAATATATAATTCATTTTCATCCATGCCCTGTCACGTCAAATTTTTTTATAAATCCAATGAAACAAAGGTTATCGAGAAAAAACTGATAGGCCTAAAACCACAAGGATAGGAATCAATCCCCTTAAATTATATTCGAAGTGGTTTAGTCTGATTTTTTGTTTATTTCGATGCAGCCCGCGTTACTATATAATGTGTAAGACAGTTTTTGTCCTGATATTTGTAAACAAATAAGCATTTTCATATCACTAGAGAGACACTAGATAAGTAGAGTTATCAGTTGTCAGTGTTAAAAACCTGATGGTGTTTGTGATCTAACCTGGACTTCGTCCGTACTGTTATCAATTTCGTTGAAGGTCTTTTATTTGTATGGAAGATTTAGACTATTTGGGAGGTGTACAATTTTAGACTAAGGAAAAGGTGAATGCGTTTTGTACTGGTCGCATATTGTTCTCTGAAAATCTTGGTGTAACATGAATCTTGGTAAGTAAAAGTTTGTTACTTAAAATATTTTCAACCTATAGAAGATCCTAATTTTTTCAATTTTTATGTATTTATTTTGAGAAATGTTGGTACAAGAATAAAAGTTTGCTTGGTGGATCCGATAATTTGTATTAGGAATCTAGTTTAGGCCTACCCATGACTGAGTTCGGTTGTGAGACTGCGCTGATGTACAGTACTTAGTGAGGTAACAGGAATCTCGAGCAGAGAAAGTTCAGTATTGTTCTCACACATCTGCAGTCTTGCCGGGTCGCATGCGCACGTTACGGGTGTTGACACATCATCATATTTATATAAACAATCTTGCATTCCCTGGAAGCCAACGCGATAATATTTCTCAATGTAATTCGTGGCGTACGTGACTCAAATAATTTTTAAGTTATATGTCGTTTCTTCAGAAGTAGCCTACTGTTACAAAACATATGACGAAAATGGTATTATTTAATGTGGTGGCTTCTTCAGCTATGTAAACATTATTTTTTAGACAACCAAAGGGACTTGGCGTAAAATCCGTTAGGTTTTGCATTGTCCCTTTAGAGGTACATTGCGTACTATGGACGTTATACACACTGTTAAAAATCTTCCTAAAATGTTTAGGAAGTAATTAACCTAAACGCAGTATGGGACAGTTGCCATATTTTCGCCTTGTAAATATGCAAACTTTTACTACTGTTACAATACAAGTCTGGTAACTTCAGTATACATTTGACTGTTTTGCTAAAATGTTTGGGAAACAATTTTATAGTACCAAATTTACTAGCGCTCCTATACACACGTGTGGTAAATTTACAAACTGTTTTTTAGAGTGCACTAAATGCCCGCGGAACATTTTTTTGAAGTTTACTATTTCAGTAAGGTATGTTTTTGCTTCCCGGTCCTAAAAATATTCATTGATGACCAGATGATGGATGTATGCACATTGTCTGTTGAGCAAATCTGTACTAGAAAGCAGAACATTCCATTTCTTCAAACAATTTTGAAAGTTTTTGAAATTTGGTACTTGCAAACTTATATTGATTTTGGCTATTGATTCGTACAGTATTGCATATACGGTAAGTCTGATTCTGCATTTGTTGGCTAAGCAGCACTAGGACTTTGGGAACAAGAAACAAGCCAAGCATATGCGTTGCCAATTGTATCGGCAAGAGTGCGAGAGGAAACACTATAGAGCGTTGTGCCATTTGTTTTCCCCGAGAAAGGGACGCCGTGCAGGATTTTATATCAGATTAATTTCATTTGGTTGCTCTTGTGTGCAGAGATGTGTTTCTTTTTTTCTCCCGATGCCTGTTTGTGTCCTTCGTCTAAATCTCCGAGCTCACCTCGGGTATGTGTCCCACGGTCGGTCCATTGGAAATTTTGAAGAAAACTTCTGTGGCCGCGACACAAAGGCATACGGAATGGCTGCCATCCATCTGTCTTTGTTGCGTCCGAAATGAAAAGTCCGCGACTTTTCTTCCAATCGTTGTGGAAATGATCGTCACCCCTCACTACCCTGCTCCCCCTCATCCTCGGTGTTACTGTCCTTCTCCCCATACAAACCATGCGAGCTTTCAGTCTGTCCGGGCTGTTTGTCGGCCCTCTCACTTAGGAATTTTCACTGAAGTTTCGGTAAAAGGAGGGGGGGGGGGGGCAGAAGTTCCCCCTTGCTTACACAAACTCGCTCACTTACCCCTCCAGAGAACCAGAACAAAAATCTTTTCTGTTGCTAATTTTTTTTTCTGAAGGCGGGGGTTGGGGGCACCCCCAACTCATCATTATTATTTCTTTTCTCTTTTTTTGCCGTCCACCCCCGAGCTGCCTTGTGTCCCTATTCCCGACCGTTGTTTGCCAGGTGTGTTGAATGTGTGTCGAGGTGGGGATTGTGTGGGTGCGACAAGGATGGTGGAGGAGCTCAAGAAGGATGGATGCCTGCGTATTGTTGTCGGCATCCCCCAGGTAAATACCTTCTTGTGACCAGGCCAGGAGATCTCGCTCTCTGTCTGTGTCTCTACCTCCCTCCTCTTTTATTTCCTGCGAGCTCTAAGCGGTCACACCTGGGTGCCTCGCCACATCTTGTCGCTTCGCCCAACCCCCTCGCTCTCTCTTTCTCTCTTCGTCGGCCCTGCCTCGTCGCCCGCGCCTGCTCGGATGCTGGTGTGTCTTCGGTCCGCCGACCACCTAGGATAGAACATAGAGGATGGAAGGGTGAATCACGCACGCACTCTCAAGAAATCGCCTCATCTAGAGTCTCGGCGGGTCGGCTGGCCTGGAACCAACAGTTATGGAATCCTGCGTCTTGATGGCCAGCCGTGAGATTCCCTCCGCTTCCGAACACTGGGAAGAATTCGCAGAAAAGAAATCGTTCTTTTTTTTTACGACCAAAGAGTGGTGCGGCGTTGTGGAATTTCTGAAGGTATTGGATTAGAAGCTCTAGGGTAGCGACTTTAACGGTGGTAAGAGCCTTTGCTAAAAGGTTCTTTCCATATCACGAATAAAATCAATTTGATATTACTAGTTTAATACTTTATCAGGTACTTAGGACAATAGTACAAATCCATGTATTTGATCGAGGAAAATAGCCAGTCAGGCGGAACCCTTAATGAAAATAAACAAGTATTGAGCAGACGCCGTTACACAGTTTATACAAAAAGTTTAAGACCACCATCTTTTCACGCACAATAAGTTTTTGATTTTTATCAGTACTGAGACCACGAATACAAGAGACATACGGTATGAAGGTGTCAGCAATGACGGTATTTCGCAGACTCTGCGTTCTTACTTTGCAGTAATAAAACCGCTGCAAAACGACTATCGCATTGAAGGGGACTCGCGTTCTATTACCGGCTCCGTCCATCTTTAGTTCGGTTTTGTACGATTTCCCGAACTTCCTCTCCCAGTTCCTGTTATTGTGGCTAGTTGTGTGCCACCTTCTGTAATAAACTCACTGTCGACGAGCGGCAAGAACTACCGAAGAATCCAAAGGAGGAGTGACGGATGTGGGTAAATTTAGTTGTAATGGTGTATGTGACTGTACATAATGGTTTGAAACATAACTTTCTTCTTCACAAAGCATAATGTAAAGCACTAGTCTTGTAGGTATACGTGGTTTGCGATAAAGTAAGCACTTTTATGAATGTATCTCGTCTAGTATAGTAATCAAAATAATAGAAAACATTTCCGTGAAATTCGGGGAAAGTACAGGCAAAAAATTATCCAGAATTCATCGTAAAATAACGGACTCTCTGTTTTGCCTGATAATGAAACCCTCCGTAAAATTACCGACAATCCTTTTTCCTCACAGACACTGAGTTTCTTTAAATTATTTGCACTCCATTTTCCAGAAATTCAAAATACTCTTATTTAGGAAGTATCGAGATCTTGACATACCATTTAGTAAACTGAAAAATTTCTCGATTTTGCCGGGACTTAAACACAAAATTACGTAAGCCACTTCCGTATAGTTACAGTATTTATCTGTAAATATTTCTGTGAATTTACGGAAATTTTAAATTATGAATACGAAACAATTTATACACTTTGGTTGTTTCTAAGGGTGCTTTGTTTATATTAAAAAGCGCCAGGAAAATACAGAGTATCCTAAAGGTTTAAAATAACGAAGGTTTAAAAAGTGCTCAGCTTATCCGGGACAACCTATAGTTTCGTGAAACACGCAGGCACGTTGCTAGGCCTTGTGAACCGAGGCATGTACTAGGTTGAAGACGAGCGAGCTCCGCCTTGCTTCTTCCTGCGTTTTTTTCGAAGTTCGGTTTTTAAGGGCGCTGTCATCTTACTTGCATGTTGAGTCGTCTCCGACTGCGAGGGGCGCAGGGGCAAGAGTTTGGAAATGGAATGGTGCTGCGGGTTGAAGTCTCAGGGAAGGAGGTAGGGGTTGAAGCGGGCTGGCGAGGGGGAGAAATGAAGAAATGTGAGGGCTGCAGGTTCGATAAACTCCGAGTAAAAATGCGCCATAGCTGAACTTTCTCCTTTCCCTCCTTTTCGCTTGGTGTTCCAGCGGGGCTCCTAGGCGCGAGATTAAGTTGTGGTGGTTGCCTCCCTGCTTGGAACAACCTCGATGCTAGGCGCGCCTGGTTCATAAGCGACGTTCTCTAGACGATGAAGCTTTGTTCGGAGAAGGGTCTGTGGAGGATACAGAACATATCAGCCCCTCCTTGTTCCATATTGTCCGTGGTCAGTCTTTCTCTCCGCAAATCGCTCTACCCCAAAATTAAACATGCATGTTAGAACTCATTATTGTTCACGGCTTAGGCGAGGAAATTTAGTTTAGTCTCGTTTCACTTTAATCAGATACAGATACAGTCTTGTAAACTGTAACCCTAAAAAATATTGATTGTAGATATTTCAATTTTCTATGTTTGCTCTTCTCAAGGAAATATAAAAATGAAATATTTGTGTTTGATAAATTGAAATTAAGTTTAATGCCTTATAACGTTACATTTTGACTTCGATACTTGAAATCCGACGTATGTAAATCAGCTACAACCACCCTAGCCGGGCCCGTCATTGTTTAAGATTTATTTATTTAATCATTTTATTTTTAGTTTTTTAAGTTTAATAATAAAGGACTATAGGTATTTATAACTTGTCTTGGGTTGAGGCAAGATTTGTCACCTTAAAGTAATTTACGTTCTCAATTTTGACTTGGCTGCATGACATTTACTGACGAATATAAGTGGCGTTAGTATACTTACAAATTGTACACATAGTGATATTCAATGTTGAGCGATGACAGCAAATATAGGTTTGTGGTATCACAGTAATTTCATTATTACAAATTAATAAGTGTTCAATGTAATGAAAAAGACAATGGCGTGAAGGGCTGGCCGAAATGCAGGCCGCACATAGTTCGTTGTTGAGCGCAGCACGTGTGGGTGGTTGTAAGGAGAGCTAAAGCAAGGCTCAGAGGGGTGGGTCTCCACAGTGGAAGAGAAGACTGGGGGAAGGGGCCAAGTTTCCCGTAGATGGAGGAAGGGGAGCCAGAGGCATGGGAGGAAGGGACAGGGAGACGAAGGAAAACTAATGAAAGAGAGACATAGGTAAAGAAACTTAGTGGATGTATTTCCATAAGAATGGAACGCTCGGTGGAAACTTCTTTTCTCGGGGCGGAGGGTGGCTGAATGGAGCGGCTGGTGCGAAAAGATGCGGCGTTGATGGAGCGCGGGCGGGCGAGCTGGACAGCGTACTAGCCATTTCCATCTGAATCGTGCACCTAACCATCTAGCGGCCACCGCTTCGATCCGCAGTCTACTTGTGATTGCTGTCACTCAGGCTCGCCGTATAACCCTGAACCGCCTTTGTAATTCTCCCAAAAATATAGCCCGTTCACTGTAAAATAACTACTACTTGAGGCTCCCACAGCAGACGTTAAAGGAATATTAATCCTTCTCAACTTGGATTTCTGCTTTCCTTATAAATCAAGGAGTACAGATATTGTTTTACGTTGACAAGGCATAGTTTATAACAGTAGTTTTGTTCCCATTTTTTAATCCGTACCGCTTTTGTGGCCACTGCAGTGCTCACGTAAGTAAATCACTTTTTTCTTGTCAACTGATTCCTGTCACAAAATAATGAAGGAATTTAGGTTTGCAACAATTTCAGAAGTTTTGTTAATTAATTATCCATGGCCTGCGCTGCCAAACATTTTGATACGGCTACTGAAAAGAAGGTTGTAGGAATTAATTACCTTGCAACATTTTGTAACTTTGGTAGTAATAAGTGACAGATAAAAATGTATTCATACATGAGTTATAATCTTCCAAAATTAACATTTGTATTTAAAACAATATACTTTTAGAACGCAAATATTAATTAGATACAAGGAAAGTGATGAAATCTCCACCCTAAATATTTGCTTAGGCTTATATTTTTATGATCTTGCATGATTTATTATTATGCTACTATTCTTAAACTTACGTATTTTACATGGATTTTTATATTCCATGCTCTTACAAGCTGCACACGCGGAGTTCAGGCAAGATTGAGCTATCTCGCCGGACAAACAGTACTACAACAAAACTGGTTCGACGAGTCGAAAACAGAAAAAAAAAAATACGATGAAGTTACATGATGCCAGGACACCTAGACAGCTACACTGATCATCGCAATGGAACCCAAGTTTCAGATTTCAGACAACTAAAAGAACGATATCAAGATAACACATAATATGCACGGTACTAGAGAAAACTAAAACATTGCTTTCGCCGTTCAGTTCTTATTCATTTTGAGAAGCATTCTTGTTTTGTCAAAGGCTGTATAGAATATTGGTTTTCAGGTGCGTTATATAAAATCAATGTACACTGTAGTGGATTCCCGGTTCGTCCTACACAATCAGAGATCCCAACCTCTCATAAATCAACGATTTTAAGCTAAGAAACGTTTTCGTAAACGCGCCGAATTTCAGCGTCGTTACCTCCCGCGGCGACGTCACCAAAGGGCAAATGGTAGTTCTACTTGGCTGGAGAACTAGTACGTCATGCAACTTTTACGTAACAAAGACGAGCCTTACGTTTTAATATTTTTTTTAAAATGTATATTTCTTATGTCCATCGCTGGAGATAATAGCGTATCGCAAAAACTCATTGTGCCAACATACCCTCGTAAACGTAGTTTCTTGCAGCATGTTTGATATTACGTAATATAGGTCTACGTTTGACACAACGTAGCTTTTTGTAAACCAATAACAGGCATCACATATTATAATAGCGAGGTTCTTATTGGTTCAGTCAAATACGGTAACAGCTCCACGTACAAGCGAAAGCCAGTAATCTTTTGATAAGTTTAATGTACACTGAAAGTCCAGGTTTCCATCTCTAGTCTTCAGACAGTTAAATGGGTAACTTGGTGCTGAGTACGTGGACTCTGAATACTGGTATGCGTACCAAGAAAGTGGAACACGTAAGGTGCAGTTAGATCCATCTGTGCACGGCAGGAGCGAGTGAGAGAGGCAGATTCCTCGGCGAGGTGATCGTCGCCGGAGGCTTCGAGAGGGGGACGCAAGGACGGGGCAAATTGTGATCCGGGCGTCACCTCACCTCCTCTCCACAATGCCTCCATTTTTTCCCCTCCTCCGAGTCTTGTGTTCTTGCTCTCTGTGTCTGTCTCATACCAATCCTCGAGTCCTCTTCTCTCGCGCAGGGCGGCACAAAGCAGCGCCCTGTGCGTGTCTGTTGTGGCACTGAGATGCAAAAATATCCGCGGCGCGCCGGAATGAAAGGAGCTTTCACCTGATACCATTCCTCCCCCTCCAGCCCTCCCTCCTCTTGACACTTCACCCCTGCTTGTAACCCCTCGCAAGTATTCTGTAGCTGGGAGTCTGCTTCTGACAAGGCAGTGACCGAGCGCCTTGGACTGTTCTGCTCGTCAGCATATTTGTCTGCAATCCTTGGAGGCGTATTTCTCTGCACTGCTTACGCCGCGTTTATTCACTCCTCCCTCCTCTGATGTCTTCTTCCCACTGTTGCGAAAATTGTGCAGGATAGTTGTGTTCTAGTGGCGGCTGACGTGCGTCGTCGCGTGCAGCTGACACAGTTGGGCGTGTCTCCGACTGTTTCCTTTTTCTCCCTTGTTGGAACTGAAATTTACCGCTGTGCTGAGTCAAAATATAGTAACTTATAAATTCTTGTCTTTAGATTGCCGAAGGGGTATCCACAATTTTACAGTAAATAGGAAACAAATAAACAACTCTTTTTGCATTGAATGTAATTTATTAAAAATGTATTTATAAAATAACGGTGTTTGAATAAAACTTTCTGCGTGCGTTACCTCAGACGTCAATTTAAACATTACAGTGTTATTTTCTGATAATATTGAAAGCGTTGTTATACAGGGTGTTCGAAAAGTCCTGCACGATAACGTACGGGACGGTAGGGGTGGTTGTGGTGAGCAATTTGAGATGGGAAACCCGGGGTCAAAGCTCAACCGTTACGCCCCTACGAGCAATGTAAAATTATGAACATGTTTGGCAACGTCGCAGCCCGAAGACGTGGTTTGTCTTGCGTCGGAGTTTATGTGCTAGAAG
>PNEQ01134429.1:0-24843 GCA_003012365.1 Medauroidea extradentata | reverse complement strand
ACCGCTCAAGGTCCAGTCAACCCCTGCTGTGAGGGAAACGACCTTCCCTCACACAACACCCCTGGCCAACAACATTCCGCTACCTCACCCCCCCTACAACCCCTTCGCCGTCGCTCAAGGACAAGGACAACCCCTCTCGTGCTGCTATCTGTTGGGGACAAGAGGAACTTCTCGTCCAGCCCACCATCTCCCCACACCAATGACGGAAACTAAGGAACAAGCCCTTAAGAAACACCACGGGAGAAGATCGGCTAAATTATTTAAGATCTCGCCAACATCCACAAAGACAAAGACATCAGCGTAGATAAAGTTAACATAACTGTATTTATTTTGTGTCTGTGTGTAATATTTTGTTCAGGAAGGTGTCATCTGTGACTGTACTTAGGCATGTGTTTGTAGTAATTGCTGTGAATTATGTCGCATTTTTATACTATTTGTTTCAAGTGTTTAAGCAGAGGCTAGCAATGTACACATTTTATTTTATGTCAATACTTAGGACTTAATTTTTTTTTAATTCGTCCATAAAAATATTATGATTTCTTGAAGTGATATATTTCCTTTTTTGGTTCAGAAATGCTGTGAAAAGCACCATTTTGCACCCCTACTCTTGGTTTCGGGCAGGTGAGTATGTTTTATAAGGCATAAGCCCCCCCCCCCCCCTTAACCAAGAGCTGGATCCGTCACTGGACACTGCTAGACGTAAAATAAGTCCACGTCATCTTCTTTTACAACAGTATTGTTGATCATCTCCATCAACTTGTCCCTTTCTTCTTTCGACTGTTGAAGAAGACGTGATATATTTTCACTTTGCACCACCTTCCGTTTGCTTCCATTACAGTTTCTGCCAGTACTAGCTGTGCTACTTTGTTCACCTTCAGATCCTAGAGTTTCAGCTTCCATGCTGCCAGAGGCAACCACTTCTTGTGTTTCCTCTGGCTCCGAATCTACATCCTCATTTGGTACACTCGACTGTGTGCGCCTTTCTGACTGAACATTATTTAGGAAATCTAAATATGGTGCCAAAGCCCATGTGCGCTTTGCACGGGGCCGCAGAGCCAATGCCCAATTTATTCCCTTTTTTTTAAGCGTTTCCACGTATCTCTGATTGATCGCCATTTTTTCTTACAATCTTGCTCTGAAACAGAGGGAGCATCTCTTAATTTTTCAGGTAACTTACCTGAAATATATTGTTACTTAAATTTTAAGTTCAGCTAACATTAATTTATTTTATTGCAGGTACATGGCAACAGGAGAATCTTTCCTTTCCCAGAGATTTGCAAAAGACTCCTTAACATTCTCATTTATGTGCCCTCTGAGAATACATGGAAAACAAATGCAACTGAATTCTGCGCAAGGTGGCAGTTCCAAAATTGTTATGGAGCTGTGGATGGGAAATATGTACGAGTGATATGTCCTTCAAACAGTGGTTCTATTTATTTTAATTATAAACACTTCAATTGTACTTTTGGCGATTGTAGACGCAAATTACAAATTTGTGAGTGTTGATGTAGGCTCTTATGGAAGAGAAGGCAATAGTAGTATATTTGCCAAATCAAGTCTAGGAAAACATTTGTATGACACTATTAACTTCCCACGACCCACTACACTGCCTGGAACAAACACGGTTGTGCCATATGTAATAGTAGGAGACGAAGCATTTTGGCTACATAACAATCTTATGAAACCTTTTAATAAGACACAAGTGAAGGAGGACTTTGAAAAGTCAATATTCAACTATCGCCTTTCTCAGGCTAGAAGGGTAGCGGAAAATGCATTTGATCTTCTGACTCAGGTTTTCAGAATTTTTTTCTCCTATTGCAGTTAAACCTGAAACATGTGACAAATTAATCTTAGCAGCTTGTTGTCTACACAATTTAATTCGAGAGGATTCTCCAGCAAATAGACCTGACAATAATACTAACGAAACTACTCCTAGTTAATTGCATTCAATGTGTCATAGCAGTGACACGTGCAGCCACTGCACGCAGTAATTGCAAGTGACGAACGCACAAACAAAACCGCACCTTTACTCGCGCATCATGCACCTCGCTAGCAACATTTTACCACACGGAACTTGCCAGATATTTACTGTGGGATTATTAAAGGCTATGTAGCGATGGATGACTACGTTATAAAGTTTAATACTGTTCTAAAATACAATGTGATGAATTTAAATCCAGCAGAAACAATTTTTGTATGTCTTTTAACCAAGAAATAATTAATTAAAAATTATTAAATATATTTTTTAAAATCTGTCCGAGTTATCCGAAGTCCGGGACGTCGAGGTTGGAGTTATCGAGAGTTCACTGTATTTGTAAATATTTTGTAGACCTACCTTGTAATGTAATGTACATATATGCAAACATTGTAAGTTTATCTCATGCAACTATCTGACGAGCCCTTTACTTGGTGAGCATTTTGCTCAATGTAACCAAGTCTCTCGGGTGAAATTAAAATAAATAAATGTTGTGGAGGTTCCTCTAGGCCATCAATTATTTCAGGAAAGAATAGAATGACTGGTCACGATGTACAAGGTGATGAATTGTTAGGGTGGGTGAGGAAGCATGCTCTACTACAAGCTCACTAATGTAAAATTTAAGGGGAGAGGAACAGTGAAAAGATTCTGAGGGTTTCGAGGGAAACTGAGAGAAGTAGACAGTCTATGTTTGTGAGGACAGTGAGGGAGTGGAAAGGTCTGCAGGAATAACTGGTGACTATCACAGGGGTTGGTATGTTTACCGGAATGGTGTGGAAGGAGTAAATGTGAACAGCAGCTACTAATCACATAACAGTTCTTGCTATTAGAATCAGAGGCAGAGTTTACTGATGAAAAATTGTTTTAGAGTTGTAATAAATAGTCTTAGGAAAATATTTTTTGATAGGTTAGTTTAGGTACTGTAATCTAACATAATGCAAGGTTAGGTTACCTAACCCATTTTGAACTAACAACCTAAACTAACTTAACGAAGTTATAATTATGTAAGACTACTTGTAACAACTAAAGAAACATTTTTTATTTCTGAATTATACCTCTAAAATCAGTAGTTTACCCAGTGTATTATATATATATATATATATATATATATATATATATATATATATATATATAATTTATTTATATTTCATATTTACCTATTTTGTGTTTATTTTAAATGCTTAAAGGAAAAATTTCTGAAAAAAACAAGTCCTTCACAGTAAATACTATGGTATCTCCTAGTTTTTCTTTACAATTTTAATATTTAATTTAGCAATGTGTTGTAAATGATATTTATGCTTCAGCTGACTTTTCTAATAGGTATCTTTATTATGATTAACTACATATGGAAAAAAATAATTCTGACACACACAAAAACTTTGTTTTTCCACAACTCACTAGGCCTACTAACTGCCACAACTAACTAACTGCCAACAAGGCCAACATGGTGCCACCAGAGGAAGTCGTAATGAGTTCGGGCGTAAAAACGAAACGAAAATATAATAAGTGCAAGAAATGTAACAAGTCGGTAAAAAATGGTATATTATGTGACCACTGTGATCTTTAGTTCCATTTTCGCTGTGGTAAAGTTGAAGAGAACGAAGCAGTAAATGAGATCAACGAATGGTGGTGCCAGCAATGCAAGGAAAATGGAGGAACTGGATTAACAAGTGAGTACAAAAATGAAACTGAAAAAATCGCTAAATAAGATAATAGACATTCTGCAGGCACAGATTCAAGAGCTGTTAAAAAGCAACAAGGAGTTGCAAAACCAATTGAGGGAACTTTTACAAAAAATAATCGATAACGAGTTCAAAACTCGGAAAAGCACGGGCACATGTCTACCACGAGACAAACGAGCGTTAGGGTCGCGTCAACAGTTTCTGACCCCCATCCAGTATCCGGCCCCTTTGGAAATTTTTTGTTTATATTAATACATTTGAAGTCTTCTTCCAAAAACTAAAATATCCCGATCCTAGATCAATGTTATGCTGACCATGTCGTGTTACTTAGAACAATGTTGGAACGAGTTACAATAGGCATTATGTTTTTTAAGTTAGCCACCTTGGTGGAAATCCCCACATTAGTGTTTACATACGTAATTTTGCTGTAATGGTTAGTGAAGTTTGAAAAGGTTGTAACTTGTTGTGTAAAGAAGAAAATTTATATCCTTTGGTAGCTATGATATTTTACTGTTTACTGAGAATATACAGGTATTTTCAGCTGTCCCAGTTCACTTTAAATCTCCATAGAAACCAAATTACCTAGCATTGTTACGGGGGTCGGAAATAAGGACACAATTTTATTTTTCAACCCTACAGGGTTGGATACCAGAAAATGCATTTTGTAGTGATTCAGTTTCCGACACATTGTAAGAACAGACTATTATTTTGTAGTAAAATTGTTCTATAATTTGATTTTATCAGATTTTCGTGTAAATAAATTTTTTAATTGATTATTTAATGTAGTACTTGTATGTCATCAATGCAACAAATGATTTTCTTAACTAAATTTAGAAATTGTGACATTTATGAACATCTTAAGAAAATGAGTTGCAACTACAGTAATGAACAGTTGGCAGAAGGCTTAGATAAGGTTCGTACACAAGGATGGTCCGAACATAAGGCGGCAAAAGAATATGGAATCTCTAGAAATACCTTAATAGATTAGTTGTCAGAGAAATCACCAGATGTAACTAAGAGGGGCCCAGATCCGTACTTGACTCTCGAGGAAGAAAAGAAAATTGAAGACTGGGTGGTGAAAATGGCATTTGTGGTTTTCCTCTTAGTCGAGAGAATATCAAGGACACAGTGATGGAGTGTTTGACCTTAGATGGACGCAAGACACCATTTAAAGACGGAAGGTCAGGGAATACTTGGATGACCAATTTTCTTAAGCGTCACCCAATTTTAAGTGAGAAAAAAGGAGAAACTGTTGGGAAAGGAAGGGCAGCTGTCACATAAACCATGCTACGAGTGTGGTTTCAGAAACTGCAGACATATTTGTCTGAAAATGACTTGGAGGCCACTATTCAAGACCCAGCAAGAGTGTGGAATGCTGATGAAACATGCATGACGTTTCATGTTTCATCGCTAAAGTGCCTAGTGGTACGGGGTGAATAATCTTTAAGTAGTCGCCAGAAGCAGAGAAAAGGAAAATCTGACTGTTTTGGGAGATTTCAGCACAAGTGGAGAGGTTGGACCCACTATGTTGGTCTACAAATACAAAAGATTACCGAACACCATAATCAGCTTCACTCCCGAAGGTTGTGTATGTGCCAAATCTGATAGTGAGTGGATGCGAAGTGAAACGTTCCTGGAGTATCTGAAGCATTTCCATGATTACCTTGTGGAAAAAAATGTTCACCTGCCAGTTTTGCTGTTCGTTGATGGCCACAGGAGTAATCTGTCACTCGAAGTTAGCAAGTTCTCCGAGGAAAACTGAATTATTTTGTATTGCATATTCCCAAATTCAACTCTCCTTCTGCAGCCAGCAGATGTGGGAATATTTGGGTCATTAAAAAAGTACTGGGCAAAGGCATTGCTAAGTAAGAAGATCCACTCAGGTGGACAAGCGGTTATGAAAACTAATTTCGCTCCAATTTTAAAGGACATCTTCAATGAAATCATGAAACCAGACACCATTTGCGCAGCATTTCGAAAGTGTGGGCTGTTTCCACTTAAGTAGGATGCAGTTGATTATTCTTAATGCATAACGAAAAAGGATGATGTAGCTGTTCCGCAGACTCAGGCTAAGGAGTGTTTGGCTCTCTGGATTGAAAAAACTTGGGGAAAGAAGTTCTTGAGGAATTTGAGAACTCTGGAGAAGAGTGGCAGGGGGAAAAAAAATTTGAAGCTATGTTCCTCTACTGGAAACATCTGAAGGAGACCGGAAAGCAAAACAAAAATCCAAAGGAGATAGAATATCAAAACGAAAACTTTGTTGAACCTGAAACATCTGAAAACACAGAAGAAACAGAAACACAAACTGGAAATCTAGAGGAGCTCGAAAGGCCAAATAATAACCAAGTCTCTGCAGAGGAGATTGTAGGAGAATCTGTGATAGTAAATGGCAGTTGTGTTATAAACATTGATGATGAAGAACTGTTGAAATTGATTGAGCAGACACAAGATGTTTTACAGACACAGCAGGTTGTCATTGATTGCAGTGAGGATCCTGAGAATTAATAGACTGAAGAAATTGAAGTGAGTAACATTCCCGACCATGATTACTGCCAAAATGTTCATCAAAAGCAAGCCATCACAGGAAATCCAGGTAAAAAATTAAGTGCAATGGGAACATGCAAAGTTTCCCCAAAACTTGATAAATTACCGAGTATCCCGTCAACTTCTCAGCCATCAACGTCCAAATCAAGAACCCAACAAAGGAAGAGACTTGTGTATGGCGTGTCTTCACAGTGTTACAGGGATAGTGAAAATGAGAGCTCCAAGAAGCGCAAGAATAAGTAACATACATGCAGTGGTCAATTGTTATATTTAGCGTTAGTATTAAAATCTATTAACATTCTCATGAAAGATTATTGCATTATAATAGTACCTATTTTTTTGACAATATATACCATTATTAATTTGTGTAGAAAAATAAATTTTTTTTAGATGTAACTTTAAGGGATGAAATATTTTTACTAAAGAATTAGTTTAGATTTTGTAATACTTAAATGTGTTGTTAGCTTTGTTTGATATATCATTTTTGTAGGGGTCGGAAACTAAATACAATGGAGACGGAAACTAAAATGTATGGGGTAGGGAACTAAAAATTGCATAGAGTTTGAAATAAAAATTTTTCTAAAACTTCTAGGTGTCATTTCTGTGACTTTCGAGACATCAATAGAGTGTGCATTAACAATAGAATCCAAATCTGTTTGCATAATATTGATAGGTAGGTAAATTTAATTTTTGCAAATGAAAAAAGCTGTAATTCCTAAAGGGGGTCGGAATCTACCCATCCGACCCTACTCCTAACTTCAGACGGACAAGGGTTACCTGTGACATCAAACAGAAACGAATGTCTCGCACCAACTGATTCATACTTCCCACCACTAACTCAGGACTTCACCTCACATCTGAAACCGAAAACAACAACAAATCAAATACAGCAGAAAATAAAACACCTATGTGCGGCAAAAAGACTTGCATGAACTGCAAGAAAGAAAGAAATCTAGAACAAAAACGCAATACCACTTAACACCACAATGGCCCAGGGTTAACATGAATCACGAGTCAGAAAAGAAAAAGACCCAGACACCGTCAAGTTTGACAAAATGCATTCGGAACAAGCGGAGAGAAGATCTTGAGTAATAATCTCTGGAGACAGTCACAGCAGGGGTCTAGCGGATACTGTCTCAAGCTTCAACCCTAGTATCAGAGCGACAGGCTTCACCAAACCAGGAGCGCCACAGAGTGAAGTGCTGCAACCAGTGAAAAGTAAATCGCCAAGCGTAGAAGATAGTGACTACATTGTGTTAATGGGAAGGGCAAATGATGTGGCAAGGGATCGAGGAGATGAAGCTGTGGCATGGCTGGAAGCCAGTCTCGTAAGTACCAAACACAAAAATGTTATTGTAGTCAATATTCCCCACAGACATGACTTGGCGGAAAATTCGTGTGTGAACGTAGCTGTAAAAGAAACAAACAAAATGTACAAATCTGTATGTAATAAGTTTCCAAATGTCAAGCATATTAATATCAGTGATGTTGCCAGATCCATGCGCACTCAGCACGGCCTACATTTAAATGACACAGGTAAAATTTATGTGGCAGAAAAAATTTGTGAGGTTATATTATCAAAGAGAGTAGCTAGACCCAAAAACCCAACATTTCTTGATAAACGGCTAGCTAAAAAAACTAATGTGGTAGAGGTTGTAATTGACAAAACAGGAAACAAGTCAAGCAAAAAAATTTCAAACCCAACACTGCATGATCGGTGGGTAACAAGGCTAAAACCTAATAACAAAGATGATTTTTTAGACCAAAATTAGCTTATTGTCAGAAAAACACCTTCTGCAGTCCTTTAACCAGTGAGCAAAATTTGCTAACAATACCTACAAATGTTGCTATCACATTTCCAAATCACTCAGCATATAATAAGGAAGCTGCTACCAGTAAACTAACTCAAAGCATTTTACAGCTAAGTAATAACTACGGCAAAGATAAAATAATGAACGTATTGCATTATAATGTACAGTACTTGAGAAATAAGGCACCTCAATTAAAAAACTTCATTTGTATGCTAAACAATTCCTTACAACAAGCAGTCATCGGCTTAACTGAACACTGGTTAAAATCTACTGAAGGACAAATAGCATGGATTTCAGGATACAAAATAGCTAGCATAGTTTGCAGACAGGGAGTCTGTGGCGGAAGCTCTATAATTGTACATAGTAGTCTAGTAGACAGCACTAAAGATAAAGATGAAGTCAATAGAACGAGTGAGGAAGGTGTATTTGAATGTGCTGTGCTGCATTAGAATTGAATTTACAGGCATCCTCAATATTAATTATATCACTTTATAGGCCCCACCAACAGCAACAAAAAGACCTTCTTTAATAACCTTGACTTGCTCCTAACACAAGTAAACAAACAAAATGTAAATAAAACTTAAAAAAATTATTCTTTGTGGTGACCTAAACATTGACTAAAGTAATGAGAGCAGGAATAAAGGCACACTTGTGTACATATTGCAGACGTACAATTTAGAAAACAAAATTAATGATTACACACACTTTTTAAAGCTCATAATGCCTCTGCTATAGATTATGTAATTAGAAACTCAAACATGAACGTAACAGTGCTAAACACGGATGTAAGAGTACCGTCCTGGCTGGCGCTTGCCAGGTGGCGCCCAGTTATCCATCCATCAACATCCGCCCTGCTAACCGTAGTTCGTGAAATTGTATGAGCTTAAGTTGTGCTCCGCCTCACCCGAAGGCGACAGTACTTACAAGGAAAAACATAGAAACGCTGAGACACATTACTAATGAAACTTTATCATCATTAGAAAAATGGTTTCAGGCAAATAGATTAATACTGAATGTTACCAAAACACAGTTTATACAGTTCAGTAAACGAGGAAGAGACGATAAAAAATACTTACAAACTACAATAACAACACAATTGAAGAAATAACTGTTGTGAAATTTTTAGGGTACATATAGATAAAAGGCTGACATGGTCATACCATATTAAAAAATTAGAAAACAAACTTTCTTCAGTCTGGTACATTCTAAGGGCCCTGAAAACAATGCTTGATGCAGACACCCTACGAATGGTTTACTTCGCATATTTTCACTCTGTTATGCTATATGGTATTGAGTTTTGGGGAAATTCGAACAGTAGTAAGAAAATATTTAATGTACAAATTAAAGCGTCCGAATCATAGCAAATGTAAATTGAAGAACTTTATTAAGACCTCTGTTTGAAGCGTACAAAACAAATACCCTATATACAGAATATGCCAAACATGTGCTCAAATTTGTTTAAAAAAAACATAAATAGTTACTCAAAAAATGACAGCATACATGATCACAAAACAAGAAATTCCCATAAGCTGAGGAACATGCAACATAATAGCACGTTATTTAAGAGAAGTCTGTACAACACAGGTATATTTATATATAATAATCTGCCAAAAAATGTGACCGCAGAGCAAATTGTAAACAAACTTTCTAAAAAAAATTAATAGCATATTCTTGTAATAGCATTAATGAATTAAATGAATATTTGCCAAACTACAGAAAATTTGAAGATGACCAATAAATACACATATGTCGGTGTTTTATGTAATATACTGTGTGTGTGTGTGTGTGTGTGTGTGAGTGTGTGTGTGTATATATATATTTTTTTTTTATTTATTAAATGTGTGTGGGTGTGTGTATATGTAGACATACACAGTTCCAAAGCAGGTACCAAGACTATAAAAGCTATGTATGTCTACTTCGTTATCTACATTTGGTTTTTATTTTTGTACATAAAATGTTAGTATAAGATCACTGTCAGATTCTATGTATGAAAATGAATTATATAGATACACATGTATGTTGACATAAAGGGACATGATGTAATTGTCAAGTCCTTTCAGTATTCCAAATTTATATGGTCTTTGTAAAACTGACATTGTATATTTAATTTGTCTATGTATTCTTTGCTATATATGTGAATTAATTTGAACTATGGGAACATGAGGGTAATTGTATTTGTATTGTTGAATTAACTGTGTATTCTTCTCTTTGTATGGCGTTTGGATATTGCATTTTATATGTGTGTGATCAACTTATGTCCTAAAGACACATAGCCTAACTTGAATGTGTTTTGCTGTATTTCACTATTTGGATTATAAATATGTATATATTTGTTTTTAACTTGTTCCATATCCTATTGCCATTTTGGCAGACTTGGGATCAACGGAATGTAAATAAATAAATAAATTAATAAACAGCTTGCCACAGCCACACAAACAGAACCTGGTAAACTACACTATTTTACACAAAACATATAATCACACATAAAACACCCAAATTCTTATTAAGATACTACATATAGCTCAACTGAGCTCAACACTTACCGACGGGTTCGTATTCCTCAAAATTAAATATCATCTTCTGACGACCACTGTGTCCTACGAACTTGTAAAAGTCTAGGCTACAACTGATTTAGCACAGAAACAGCACAGACTTGCAAGCTACAACTGATTAACATGCGCACATAACTGGCGGAAATAGTCATTAAATTGAAAGGAAGTGAAGCGTGGTAAATAATCTGCACGTACGTTGGCGACACTGACCAAGTATTTACTTGTTGATATTTTGCACAGTGTTTGCACCATAACCTATATTAAATTTTCTAGTCATGGATGCAAACCAAAGTTTCCCTATCAATAGCAACGTTAATTCACTGTTTGCATGTTTTGGCATTAATTTTTTGGGTGAAAGTGAAAATGTTCCTCAACCACGGTGCCGTTGGTGGGTTCGTCCTGTAAACAGGTTTCATCAGTAGAATGTCACTTCAGTCAATTATTCACGTATCTCCTTCATGATGAGCACGAACAATTTTTTCAGGTATATGTGAATGAAATGTCAACAGTTTCGAGATCTGTTGGAACTTGTAAGCCCTTACTTATAAAAGAAAAGCAAGCGAGCACCCTTGCCCCAATCAATGCGACGTGGGCGAGGGTGGTGGTTAGGTATTAAATTCTACCGGCAAAGTAAAGCCCGGTAGTACCAGCCCGTTATTGGAGAACGGGCACTCGGAATGAGACTCTTAATTACAGGGCCATGCGGCCGACGGCCGTCGCGTAACATTAACAATTCCCGCTCGTCAATACTTACGCAGGGGAATATTTTGGCGTTCCCCACGTCCGTAGCACAGACAAACACCAATAGAAAACACCCTAATCAACACTCTGGGTAAGTGCGGGTTGAAGGGTCCTGCGCCCTGAAGGTCGTGAAGTGGCAAGCAAATAAAATATGTACCTCAATGTTAGACGCATTTATTGCATAACACCATACTCTATACACTACTCAATCATTGTGGTGCTTTAAGCGGCCCCGGTCCTAAACCCGACCGGTGGGCTAAACTGTACAGTAAAAACACCACGTGGGTGGATGATAAATTAAGTTAAGCCCCTGGGCAATTGAGTAACAGGGGTCGAGGGGCACCTCCGGGCCAACGAAAACAAAAATAAAGGTTCCTGAATTAAAACTGAAGCTATTGATACCCTAGTGATTGCACAAAGTCTTGAAGGGCCCGGAGTGACTGGCATCCGACCGCCTTTTTCCCCCGGTCAGCACCGACTGGCGATTTCTTTTCTTCCCGTGCCGGTGACCTCGTCCGGCCGAGCGCGGGAAGCAATCACCGGAACACATATTACACTTTAAATACAAAGGGGTGAAGGCCCAGACACTTGAAAAATAACAACTTGCTGATTAGTGTCCCAAATTTGATTAGTGAAAAAGTTTTTATGATTTTCATTTACTCAAGAATTTACTATGGTTTTAATTTACATGGCACAAAAGAAAACTGGCAATGCTAAGATGATTAAGGAATTAATTAGACATACAAAACAAAACTGATTTAAATAAAAATTGAAATAAAGAAAAGCACTTGCAAAAATAACACAAAAAGAATTGGGCGACAAAGTTGGCTGCATGGGCGAGTCCAACTTGCCCACGAGGCGCAGGGGTGTTTCTGCCATTCTTGAGGTTAAGTACGAAAAAATACTAACTATGAATTTTAAATTCAGAATAAGGTTACCCCTGGCCTGTGAACACTGCTACCTATTGGTGGCGTAGTCCGCGTTGGCGGAGATAGCACGGGAGCGCTAGAACGACATGTTTATAAAAAGCTTAATTTACTGGAGTTTCCGTCAACGGGGCACTTTCCTGCCAATAAACGGTAGTTCTCATAGGATGGCACACACACTGCATTCACTCGACGTCGCGGGGGTGGCATCTAGGCGCCACCACTTCTTACGCGCATGTGGTCGGGCGCTTTCCCATATGTGCAGGCGGTACTGTCGCCTCAGCCATTCCGTAACCATGGGGCGTGGTGCGCACAAAGGGCTAAGTTGGCAGAGGAGCGCGGGTGTCGCGCGTCAAATGAAGCTTGCAATGACATTGTCGTACCTGGCTCATGGTGGAACATGCCAGTTCATAGCATGGAATTTTCGTGTCGGCGTGTCAACTGTATGAAAAATTGTACCAGAAGTTTGCTAAGTTCTGTGGAATTCATGAGAGAACCATTGCACCAAGAATGGGTAAACATTGCACAAGAGTTTTGGCATATCTGGAACTTCCCTGGGTGTGATGGATGGTAAACATGTGCAATGTCAAGCACCACCTAATTCAGGTTCCCTCTACTTTAATTACAAAAAGTTATTTTCAGTTGTATTGATGGCTTCCATAAATGCCATAAGTCATAGCGGAGTGAAAGTATGTGTAGTATACCATTTTTAGTGTTTTTATATCTAGTGTTAATTTTAGGGCCCTTAATAGATAGCAAATGAGAGATAGTTTGTTTTATACTTTATGAATATGTTCTGTCCAAGTTAATCTTCTGTCTATGTGTAGTCCTAAGAATTTTACTATTGCTGATTCTTCTATAGTTTTATTGTTGTGCATTTATAGGATTTGCTCATTTAGACTATTTTGTCTATTAAACTGTATGAATTGTGCCTTGTAAACGTTCAGTACTAAGCTGTTATTTTGGAACCAGGTTTCCAAAGCTGTTAGCATTGTGTCATAAATGTTTTTTAGTGTTAAAATGTCTTTTGACCTCAGCAGAACACTGGTATCGTCTCTGAATAATGTTAGGTTCCCAGTGTTTACTACACTTGTTGGTAGGTCATTTTTATATATATATATATATATATAAGGAATAATAGCGGCCCTAAGATACTTCCACGTGGAACTCCAGATCGTACAGTTTTCCATTCTGATGTTTTTTCATTACTCATTGTTTATTTCAACTGCTTGCTTTCTGTTATTTAAGTAGGACTGAAACAAGTTTGGGGCAGTATTATTCACGCCTATGTTACTAAGTTTTTGCAGTAGAATATTGTGGTTAACAAGGTCGAAAGCTTTCAAAAGGTCACAAAATATACCATAGACGTAATCTCCTTTATCTAATGATTCAGTAATCGCTTTCGTTAATTGAAAGACAGTAGTCATTGTGGATTTACTTTTCTGAAACCCACTTTGCTCTCTGCATATTATACTGTTAAGAGTCATAGGGTGATAGGTAGCCCTATATGCAATCAATGTTAACTTTCGCCACAAATTGCATGAAAACTATACAATTTTTTGAGACGGCACTTGTCCTGTGTAAAAGATAAAAATTAAATAATCGGAACTATGGTTAAAAACAGCTACTTTTTTTTCTGCAAAATGAAATTTTACAATTGCAATATTCTAAAAATCTTAATTTTCACACATTCTAATGTTTTCCTATTAAAAGCCAGTACACTTGCCTATAAAGGAAAATCAACTGCATACTTCCGCAGATAATTATACATGACATTAAATAAACCTTCCCTGTAAATATTTTATTATTATTTTTCATGTAAATCGATAAAAATTTTTGAAAAAAGTTACATCCCAGAAATGTGTTCCTAGATAGACCTGTTTTGCACTGGGGCGATTGGCATGTACAAGGATTGATTTAATGACCTGCTCAGATTACCCACTATTTCTTCGGAGCATCTGCTACAGTCCTTGCAGAAGCAGCGAGTCAGCAAGGACATCATGTCTACGATAGCGTGAGTTGTACTTGCAGTGACTTTCGGGAAGTACTGTAAGTTTACCTTAGCGATAAAAATTGTTAGGCACGAAAAACATTTGCGGTATTGTAAAATATTAATAAAGATGACATAGCATTTACACGAACATGCCTCTAAAAAGAGGAAACTTCTATTATTATTAAATTAACTTAGTTCATTTCATTATATGTTCCCAGACTCTAACAGCTACTGTAGCAGGAATATTTCATCTACTAACACCATCGCACGTGAAATAAGGAAGCGGCAGATAACTGTAACGTGAATTTATTGGTAGCTAAAATAATTCCACTCCACAAAACAGGGGATATTAATGCCATAAATAACTACAGGCGATATTAATGCCATAATTAATTATACGCCTATTTCCATCTTAACAATAATATAAAATTTTTTTAGAAATTAATGAAGGAGAGGCTTACACACTATCTAGATAAATACAATTTATTTAATTCACTAAAGGCAATTGCAGAATTTACCATGCATATACAGGAGGCATTAGATAACAATAAAAGAACAGTTGGCTATTTTTAGATTTGTCGAAAGCATTTGATTCAGTAAACCATAGCATACTTCTGAATAAACTAGAAGCACTTGGAATTAGAGGTGTAGCGAACAGTTGGTTTAAATCATACCTACATAGCAGAACACAATTAATTGAAATAACAACTACAAATAACCATAATTATTGATAAAAGTTGTTATTCAAGTCTAAAAAAAATGTGCCAATATTGGTGTCCCACAAAGTAGCTTCTTGGGCCAAATTTTATTTTTGATTTATGTAAACGATTTAGGGAAATGTGTGCCTTACGGTAATTTAATATCCTATGCAGATGATACAAATTATTTAATATGCAGCGTAGATGATAACACACTGGAATTGAAATTAAATGAATTATTAACTCAAATTAATAAATGGTTTTCACTAAATCAGCTAACCAACGTAAATAAAACTAAACTGATTCAATTCTTTTTGAAGAATAAACCAAATGAAGAGAATGCAAAAGTGCACAACACAGACATTGGAGGAATGGAAAAAAACTAATTTTTAGGAGTAATAATTGATGAAAAATTAAACTGGAAACATCATATACAAATAATATCAAATTAAACTAAGCTCAGCTTGTTACCTCCTCTGTATATTAGCAGGTAAATGCAGTTTACAATGTTGCAAGAGTGCTTATTATGCATATGTACATTCAAGCATTAACTATGGCATTATCTTTTGGAACATAAATAAGCAAAACAGTAGTAAGATTTTCAAGATTCAGAGGAGGGTACTCCGAATAATACTACATAAACATCCCAATACACATTGCAAACTACTTTTCAAAGAAATGAGGATACTCCGCACCTGTTGCATATAAATTTATAATTCTATATTGTTCATTAAAAAGAATTTACACTTGCCTAATTATCAGCTAAACACTCACGTTCATCACCATAATACTAGGAAAAAGGTGGATATTCATATCTGTCAGGTTAATACGAATCAAGCCTCTCAATCTGTACACACCTCATTATTTAAAGGAAATCAGTAACTATAAAACCTTTGGTAAAGTATTATTTGAGTTTCTAATTGATAAATATTACTATGAAATTGATGAATTTTTTGAAAAACTAAATTCATGTTATGTTCTTATTGCTTTTCATATGTTTCTAATTGATAAATGTTACGAAGGATGAAATATTTGTGTAAAACTAAATTAATGTACTTATTCTTTATGTTATGTTCATGTAGCCTTGTTTCATGTGTTTTATGCATATGTTACGTATAAATATTATAATGGTATGCCTTATGTTGCACTAATTAATGGTCTCTGAAATGGTAAACTGTAGTCATTTGTGTTCATATTGTATAAGAGAGAAACTCATGACACCTTTATGTGTAAATCTGTAATAGATATGTGTAAATTTGTACTGACAAGTCCTATAGCACTCGCTCTGAGGCTCAAAATGGATAATTAATAAATCAAATCAAATACTCGGCCAATGTAGCTTACGTTCTGCATTGGCATATTTTCATCACTGTGTGTGAGATAGAGTTAGAAATAAAGAGAAAGAGAGGGATAATAACACTGAAATTGTGTGAACATTTTTACTAATACTATTTTCTTAGTAAATTCATTACTACTTTGAATAATTTATCAATAATCTGACAGTTACATGCTGTTACATTTTCCTGTCAACAAATTTACATTAAATAAATAGAATACTGTGAATTGGACCATTACCAGTGATACTATACTTTGTAGAGGAAAACAATCTCAAGAAAGCATTTCGCATCTAAGAAGTGCTTTAAAGAATTTATTTCAGTACCACTAAACTTATGCAATAAAAGATGTATCTCAAGTTAACACAACAAGAGGGAATTTTAGTGATGAAAATAATCCTCATATTCTTCTAGACTCTGACAATATTTTGATTAGGGACTACAATTATTTCTACGATTAGACTCTGTTCGAAGTCTAATTGCTTATTCTGTAAAATCGCAAGTTCTAGTTTAAATGATCATGTTTTCTTACAAAATATTGCAGTTATATCTGCTACCTCAGGGGCGTCATTTCAGGTTTTTCTTGGGGGGCGGGGGGCAATATTTTTTTCGGCGACAGTGACCTTGTTGCATTTTTTTTATTAATTAAGCATGTATAAATTAGAAACTTTATTAATAAAACTTCAGATTTATGTGCTTAAGTTAACATTATTTAAATAACACAATACAAAAAGAAATATTTTATACACTTAAAATTCTAAATCCAGGGGAAGCATTTCCCCTCCTCCCCTAAATGACGCCACTGAGCTGCCTTAGCATTTTTTTTTTCCACTTAAACTTTAATATTGAAAGAGGAAAACATAAGCAAAATTCTTAATTCCTCTTCCTTTTCTTAAAATACAACTTAAGAATAAAAAAATTAATTGTCTGTTGCGATACAAAAAATATTATTTGCGTAGTAAGAAATGTGTGTCTATTAATCTTTTTGGAAAGAAGAGAATGAGTTAACAAGTTCATATAAATACTAAGAGTCATCCGTCGGGGCTTCGTGCGATATTCTTTTAAAATTTACCATTACTGTGTACATAAAATAAAAAAGGAAATTGTCTGCAAACTGCGAGTGATATTTGCATTTTTGGTTATAGCATTCTCCCGTCGCAGTTTCGTCCGCCTTTGCCTCTAATATTTGCGTACTATTTTATATCAGTTGTCCGCGCTGCAAGTTTATAAACAAAAATCTCTCACCCCGTAGACCGGTGTTTTGAATGACTGCACGAAGGTAGTCACCAGAATTCTTATATAAACATATAGGCCCTGCATAGCGGTCGTATCACGTTAAGAATCGCTGCACTAAGTATCCGCCATTTAAATTATTTATGATATGAATGGTCATGCCCGCTTTTCTACTATCCGGCGTTGACCAGAATTCAAACTAAGATTTCCCATCCACATCTACTCGGTGCGAAACTACACCAAAGTAAATGTCAGGCCATGGAAAAATAATTGTAATACAGTGTAAGTTATGCTGTCTTCTGGAACATGTAGTAACACGATATTTGCATACTGCAAGTTGCTGCAAGTCATTGGGCATGTAGGCCTACCTAGTGGTTTATGTTACCACTTGATAGAAAATAAGAAATTACTGCCCAAAATCGCTTACGAATATACTTAAAGGGAGACATTTTTTGATTACTCAGCGTAGTGGTTTCTTGCTTAGACTTGTTCCCCTGTTGTAGAAGTAACAGTGAGACGAAATTGAGGTTTTAACAAGGCAGAACTAACCTAGGATGATTGGAGGAAAAGTGATTTTTGAAATGAAGATTGCTAGTGTAGTTTACTGATATTACGTCTGATTGGCTAGGTATGACCATATTTATTTGTGTACTGGTCAGTTACTCTCATGTGGGTACATACAATCCAATAAGGTATGATGTGTTTTTTCTTGGTAGAGATAGGCCTAGGCATAAACTTTTTGTTTATTTCTAGGAAATGTGTGTATATCTGCTCGGATTTATATAATACTTTTGAGGAGTATTAAAGCTAAATGAAGCTAATGTTATCTACAATGTACCATCAAATGATTTTCTATTAACTATGGCCATGCGCTTCCCAAAAGAGAGTAATTCATATTGTCCTATTTCATTTTCCTGTAGTTTACACATGCCAACATCAACTGCAGGGCATTACAATTGTTTTATGGTAGTGGTTAGTGTATCAATAATTTGTTATGGCATGAATAAATAACTTCTAAGTGTAGACTAATTAAGTAAGATTCTCGCTGTATGGAAACTTGCATTATGACGGGAGAAAGTTCATTGTAGGCTTACTTAATTTTAGATAGCATTTCTATTAATTTGTTGCATTTATTGCAGTGTCAAATAAGAAACCACCTTGATCTGCTGAAAATACTACGATACACTGTGTATCATATCTTAACTGTGATAAAATTTATTTAGCTTCATCATTGTTGTGGAACAATAAAAGCAATATTATTTCTTGTGCCTTATGGTTAAGTTTAAACAACTTAAAGTTTGTATGTGTAGTTCTAAATTCTAGCAATTATTGTCGTTAGGTTGGTACTGTACTGTTGTTTTTCTTTTCTTTTTACAGTTAATCATTTTTTTTTTGTTGTCTTCATGGCTGTAGTGCTGAAATGCTATTGATATTAAAATGTAGTGATACTGTTTGTCTGCGTTGGTATTTCTTCCTGAAGTATTACCCATATCATTAACAGGTAATGGGCCCAGACCACAAAGGTTAAAAGTGTATTACAGTGTGAGCGGTAAATATTGAAGTCCTTGTTTACGTTTTTTTTTTGCTCTTGATCGCAAACTGGAAAATGGAGGCAAACGTTATCAAGCTCAACTCGGAAAGTAACTGGAATACATGGAAGTTCCATGTAAAGGTTACTTTCAGAGCTAAAGGTGTTTTTGATGTAGTTACCGGGGACTGTGTGAAACCAGAGCCAGGAACTGAGGGTTATGAAAATGTATTAAAGGAATGGACGCGTACGGATTATCTGGCACAAGACATCATTGTTTCAAGGTTAGATGAAGGTCCTATATCTTGTGTTGACGTGTGAAAGTGCTGCGGAGATTTGGACTAAACTTTTGACTGTCTTTGAAAAAAAATCTGAAGTTAGTGTACATCTGTTGCAACAGAAATTTTTCAATGTGCAATTGCTGCCAAACGAAAATATGTCAAGTTTCCTATCAAGAGTGGAAGAGATTGTAAACAACCTAAAACAAGTGGGAGAAAAACTATCTGACAACATGGTTATAACAAAGATACTTATGGCCTTGCCACGGGCACTAAATCATTTTGTTAGTGCATGGGAGTCAGTGTCAACAGAAGGGCAAACTTTGAATGTTTTAACAGTAAGATTGTTAGTTGAGGAGGAATGACTTAACATGTCAAGAATGGAAGAATCTACTGCATTTGCGGCCACAAGAAGTGCGTACCAAGAGAGGAAGTGTTTCGAGTGTGGCAAGCCTGGTCATTTCATGTCTCAGTGTTTTAGGTTAAACACGTATTCAAATGGAATATGATGCCAGTACTGCAACAAAATGGGTCACTTAAAAAAGGACTGTTTTAAATTAAAGGGAGGTTCTAAATACTGAAAACAGTGTAAATGATAGGAAAGGTAGAGAAGAAGCGTTTGTTGTGTTAGGTTCCGCACTAATCTGCAAATCAAATGAGCAAAGTACATGGTTCACGGAGTGGGGCTTCAGAACATTTATGCAGTAACAGAACATTGTTTTCCTCCTACATAGACTTGAGTGATAAAAAATTAGTGAAGTTGGAGGATGGAAACATTTTGACAGCAACCGGAGTAGGCAGTGTTAAGGTGTTGTCATGTATTGGGAGTGAGTTTATTAAAATGACTTTACAGGATTTGCTATATGTTCCAGACATGAAATTTAACCTATTTTCAGTGGGTTCCGCATTGGATAAAGGATATACAATGATTACTGACAATAATGTCTCGAAGATTTTGAACAGGAGAGGGGAAACATCGGCTGTTGCTACACAATGTGGCAAGTTGTACAAAATGGAGTTTCGATCAGTGGATCCAGTTGCAACATTTGTAGGTGAGGAAACGGACCTACACTCTTGGCATGAGAAGCTATCTCACCAGAACATGCAACATGTAAAAAAGGTGGTAACTTCTTCAGGTTTCAAGGTGACGGAAAATCCAGTACCGTTTTGTGAACCATGTGTCATGGGGAAACAGACAAGAGCTAGTTTCAAAAGCAGTGATTCGAAATCATTGCAAATCAGGGACCTTGTCCATGCTGACTTGTGTGGACCAATGGAAGTCCCATCAATTGGGGGTTCCAAGTACTTTCTTTTACTGAAGGATGACCTTTCACATTACCGTTTTGTACAGTTCATAAAGCACAAAAGTGAGGTTACGGACAAACTCAAAAACTTTATTGCATGGTTTAAAAATCAGACTGGGCAGATGTTTAGAGTTCTAAGAACTGATTGTGGGAAACAATTTATAAACTCGAAAGTTGAGCAAATGTTGGCAGAACTGGGGATTACCCATGAAAAAGGGTTTTTGTCCTGAACAGTCTGGGCACATTGAACGGGAAATGCATACTGTGGTTGAGGCTTCTAGGGCAATGATGGCTGCAAGAGATTTGCCAAAACATTTTTGGGCTGAGGAGGTGAACACAGCTGTCTATGTCATCAACCGAACTGGAACCAGCACAGTTGAGGGCAAACACAATATCAAATATGATACAAGAAAGAGTTTAATCTTGAGTTGCTGAAAGTTTTTGGCTGTGATGCTTATGTGCATGTACCCAAGCAAAACCGCAAGAAGTGGGACCAAAATTTAAAAAAAGATATTTTTGTGGGCTACGAAGAATACCAGTAAAGGGTTTTGTATATGAGGAAAATAAAGTTCGAGTTAGCTGTAACATGCGTTTTGGCCCCACTTCATCAGGTTATAAAGAGGCAAGTAAAGGGACGCCAGTAAGTCATGGAGACGAAACAAGAGAAGATCTATCACATAATTCAGATCTCAAGGGAGCAGAAGAGACTTACACTCCCAGTGACACAGAAGAGGAACAGGGAGATTTTCTTGGGTTCTCTGAAAATGAAATAGAAACCGACATCACAGTTGGACAAGCGGCCGTACATTTTCAAGAGGAAGAAGAGACAGAACAGAATAGACGTAATGACTTGGAAATTAACCTGGACAGAGGAGAAAGTAATTGTGAACGTTTGCGAGATCACAAAAATCTGCAGCGTCCAAAGCATTTCGAAGATTATGAACTCTCGTTCTGGTCTGTGTACGATTCATGTGATCCGATCTCCTATGAAGAAGCTGTTACCGGGGAAAACTCAGAAAATTGGAATGAAGCTATTAAACAGGAGCTGACAAGCTTGAAAGAAAATAATACTTGGGAAGAGATGAAGCGACCCCTTGATGTGACGCCTACTGATGCCAAATGGGTTTTTAAAACAAAAAAGGGCGACACTGAGGAGAAAGTTTTGTACAAAGCTAGACTGGTAGCTCGAGGCTTCCAGCAACAGGACTCGTTCGATTTGTCAGAAACATATGCACCTGTGGCTAAATTATCTACTAAGCATGTTCTAGTAGCCGTTGCTAACAACAAGGGTTGGCCTATTCATCAAATGGAGGTTGCAGGTGCATTTCTCAATGGTGAAATAGATGAAACTGTGTACTTGACTGTCCCAGCAGGCTTGAAGGTTGAACATCCAAACACAGTGCTTAAGTTAAGAAAATCAATATATGGCCTAAAAAAATCTCCTAAATATTGGAACAAAAAATTTAATGAGGTGATGACAGAAGAAGGCTTTGAAAGATCAACAAATGACTGCTGTTTATACACCAGTGTAAATGGATACAGCTGTCTATATATTCTACTGTATGTAGATGATATGCTCATAGTGGGATCGGATGACAATGAAGTCAAAACCCTCAAGAACAAGCTTTTTGGATACTTTAAGATGAAGGATTTGGGAGAAGTCTCAACATATTTGAGAATTAGTATCAAACAAGATTGACTCACTGGTACAACTGAGCTCAATCAGACATCGTACTTGACTGGTATTCTGCGGAAATATATGAATGAGTGCAATCCTGCCTTGACCCCGTTGGATTCTAACTGCAAACTTGATCTTCACAAAGCAAAGACTGGAGATGAAGATTTGGAGCGGAGGTGTCGTCAGTTTCTAGGATGCCTGATGTACGCTGTGCTGGGAACAAGACCTGACCTTTGTTGGCCGGTATCCATCCTAAGCAGGTATCAGAAGAATGCAAGTGAGGAGCTGTGGGCACCCTTGAAAAGAATACTACGATACATCAAGGGGACCCTGGATTTGAGCCTTGTCTATCAGAAGAGTTTGTCTGTGATTCAAGGCTACATTGATGCAGATTGGGCCGGAGACATCGAAAGTAGGAAATCAACCTCAGACTATCTTTTCAAGATTGGAGAAGCCACAGTGTCTTGGTCATCAAGGAAACAGGTCACAGTGGCTCTGTCATCAACCGAGGCAGAATACATTGCCTTGAGTAATGCCGTCATGAAAGCATGTTGGTTAAAAAAACTGGTCGGTGATCTAAAGGTACCAAGTTGGTGTAACCAGGGCGTGATTATCTTTGAGGACAATCAGTCGACAATTAAAGTTGCCAATAGTTCGGAAAACAAGCGTTTGAAGCACGTGGACATGAGGTACCATTTTGTTAGGGAGAAAATAACAGATGGGACGGTAGTGTTGCAATATGTGTCTAGTGGTAATCAACTGGCTGACATTCTGACAAAGGCATTAGGTCGACCATCGTTTGAAAAATTGAGGCAAGGTATGGGATTGGAGTGATAAACTTGATGTGGTGCTCCATCTAGATAAATGGTAGAATGTAATTGCTTTTATTGAGAGAGGGTGTTGTGGAACAATAAAAGCAACATTGTTTCTTGTGCCTTATGGTTAAGTTTAAACAACTTAAAGTTTGTATGTGTAGTTCTAAATTCTAACAATTATTGTCATTAGGTTGGTACTGTACTGTTGTAGTATTTTTTCTTCTTTTTACAGTTAGTCGTTTTTTTTGTTGTCTTCATGGCTGTAGTGCTGAACTGCTGTTGATATTAAAATGTAGTGATACTGTTTGTCTGCGTTGATATTTGTTCCTGAAGTATTACCCATATCATCAACAGTTTACAAATCTAATATGATAAATGAAGTATGTATTTCAAAAACTTCAGTTTATGAAAACAAACAGTAATTTTTGAACTCGGAGTGTATTGAAAGTTTTAATTAATTAATAGAAACTCTTCAACCTATATGAACAGTATGTTTTCCAGCACCGATTATGCAAAATCAGCTGCTTCTACCCGTGATAAAGTTCGTAAATGCTATCGGCCAAGTCATCCACTGACGTTAGCATATCAAAATTACGTCATTCAAAGATAATTTTTCCCACACTCGGGTACACTGGACAAGCCAAGAGATGAGATTCGAGTTGTACTTTACAGCTACGGCGACTATACCTTTCCACCCCTCCCCACCCCTTGCTTGACTGACACTCATGCTTAAAGGTTTACGTGTAAAATGGGCATAACAACCACCACGTACCTCACATCTTTCCAGAGAGAATATCACTATCTTTCCGGCCTGCCCTTCCTGCTCTTAATTTCTAGAAATTTAGATAACTGATTGTACAGTATCTTTT
The DNA here is from genome assembly GCA_003012365.1 of Medauroidea extradentata. Lineage (NCBI taxonomy): Eukaryota > Metazoa > Arthropoda > Insecta > Phasmatodea > Phasmatidae > Medauroidea > Medauroidea extradentata. The sequence goes on along the minus strand of PNEQ01134429.1, from coordinate 882 downwards.
TGAAAATTTTTGAGAAGGTAGATAGTAAACTAATAGGCCTACAGTATTAAAGGTTTAGTTTGTTTAAGGGGCTTCAGTATGAATTTTCTACATGATTTAATCAAAGTACTTGATAAGCTATGTATGTCTTGAGATTTCTTATTTTTTAAACTAATTATAGTTTCATGCTTAAGTTCACATAATGGAGATTAAATGCATTTGCAATTTCTTTTTCAGATGTAATTACCGTGTCATTGACCTCTATTTTTACTTTCTCTCCGTCATGTGAAGGTTTACTCCCATTGTGTTATTGATTATTTTACAAACCTTCCTAGGGTTGTGTAAGTTATACTTTTTTTAATTATGTTACAAGTGTTTTTTTTTTGCTGTTTTTACTACTTTGCGATATGTTTTCTTGTAGTTGTTAAAATACTCTATAAACAAAATTTACATCATCCGTTTGTTTTCTTATCCTATTTAGTTCTTTAAGTTTTCTACTAGATGTAATTATTCCTTGACTAATCCATTTAGGTTTTATATTAAGGGATCTATATTTTATTTTTTGTTTTGTAGTGTATGGGAAGGCTTCTTCAAAGTAGAGTATAAAAGTTCTCAAAAATGAATTATAATTTGTGTTAGCATCATTAATGTCTTAAATTTCTAACCATTTCTCTTCTGCTAACCTGCAGCTTAAATGGACATAATTGGATGGTCTTATGCCAGAGTGAACCATAAACCAAAATTTAAAAATTCTGGTTATTACATTTACGTGTTCAGAATTTCATGATCTTTCTTATGCCATAGAGAACTATGATCCACTCCAGTAGGGTAATAAGTAGTGAAGGAGATTTGTTATGCCATATGGTTGGTATGCCTGTATTTCATCTGCCAAAGTGAACTATA
>PNEQ01134428.1:0-24844 GCA_003012365.1 Medauroidea extradentata | reverse complement strand
CATGCAATTATTGTTGTTTCAATTATTTTTTCGTCGTTGCCTCAAGACTTTTCAGCGTTGTTTGTACCACACTACATTATGTGTGTCTTTTTCTTATACTGTTTTCACATCATGCAGGAGCCCGTGCAAGAGGAATTATTTTCTTGTCAGATGTGCTGTCATTTATGCAAGTATTTATTGATGTTTCAATTATTTTTTCCGCGTTGCCTTAAGACTTTTCGGCGTTGTTATCAGTCATTGCTATTTGATTTTGAACTAATAGTTTTACTGTGAACTAATGGTTTTACAACATACTAGAGAATGTAGGTTGACAATTTTTCGCAAGTATTTGTTGACGTTTCAATAATTTTTTCGGTGTTGCCTCAAGACTTTTCAGCGTTGTTTGTACCACACTACATTATGTGTGTCTTTTTCTTATACTGTTTTCACAGCATGCTGGAGCCCGTGCAAGAGGAATTATTTTCTTGTCAGGTGTGCTGTCTTTTATGCAAGTATTTATTGATGTTTAAATTTTTTTTCGGTGTTGCCTCAAGATTTTTCGGCGTTGTTATCAGTCATTGCTATTTGATTTTGAACTAATAGTTTTACTTTGAACTAATGGTTTTACAACATACTAGAGAATGTATGTTGGCAATTTTTTGCAAGTATTTGTTTGAGTGACATTTTCTATAGCAAATTAAAATATTTGGTTTATAAAGTAATATTGTACTTACACTATCGTCAGTTACAACTCACTGCACTAGATCAAGATAACTTCAATACAGCAAGATATCTACCACCATAGAGACTGCATATATTACGAATTCTACCTTAAGGAAATCATCTTGTACCAAGATTTCTCAAACTGATTAGAAGTTTATGACTACATACTTGCCTCGTCGAATTTATCACTTATAATTGTTAAAAATGAAACTAAGGGAAGCGACTGCTATTTCAATTCGCCATTTTGTGTATAGAATTTGACGACTATGTTGGGCTTCCGACCTGGGGTTTAAAGCTACTTCCAGGGAAGAACAACGCTTATTCTAGCATGAGTTGTGAATAAGAAATGGTATTCGTTTAACCTGTGCGCACTGCAAATACTGAAGGTTGTATTGTACTTACTATTCAACTAAATTTTGTGCTATACATCTTTTCTTTTCCTCTGGCTATCCATCTGCGTTCTTATTCTGTAGCTGTCATCTTTCTGTGCGTTCCAGTATCCGTTTTGTTGTTAGGGCTCAAGTCCATTATAGAGGGTTGCTTTTCCTATTCCATTCTTGTAACCCACCTATGCAGTATTACTTTATTGACATTAAAATAATTATGTTTATTTAATGTAACTTAGGCTATACTGTATAGTCCTGGCCCCAAGGCTGGGAACCGTGCGCTTGGTTGTGTTTAACATTCATTCGTACGGAAGGTGAAGGGTAGGGTGGAAATTCTCTTTCAGGATTGGTGTCGCCAAACAACGAGGATGGATGTGTCGACTGGAAGACTACACTTCTGGACGAAGAATAAAAATATTTTGTTTGGATTTATTTATGATGTAAATAAAATATGAATAAATAAACTTGAATTAAATTTGTTTTTATGTTTAGTACCTTTTAGTCTCATTATTATTAATGTGTATACTATGCTGTTGAAAAAAATGTGTAAAAGAACAGGTGTTACTAAAGGAGGAATAAAGAATATGTATAGGAAACAATGATGGGCAGCAAAGGTTTGAAGGATGTGCTCGAGTATATACTCTACCATTTGTAGAGAGCGAAGCTGGGACAGGTTGTGACTTGCCTGGCAATGATGGAAGTATAGAGGGGAAGTGCAATGCCAGTTCAAGGTCATGTAATGTAGGAAGAGAAGCTGGGACAGATTCTGACAGGTGCAGCAGTAATTGTTGTGAAAAGGGGAAAGGAGGGGGGAAGTGAGCTGAGACAGGTTCAAACTGGTGCAGCAGCTCTGGTGATGGGGAGGGGAAAGGAGGGGGGAGTGCAATGACAGTTCAAGGTCATGTGGTGTAGGAAGAGAAGCTGGGACAGGTTCTGGCAGGTGCAGCAGTGATGGTGGAGAAGAGGGGAAAGGATGGGGGAAGTGAGTTGGGACAGGTTTAAACCGGTGCAGCAGCTCTAGTGACGGAGAGGGGAATAGAGAGAGAAGTGCAATGACAGTTCAAGGTCATTTGATGCTGGAAGAGAAGTTGGGACAGATTCTGAAAGGTGCAGCAGTAATGGTGTGAAGAGGGGTAGGAGGAGGAAGTGAGCTGGGAGAGGGGAAGGTACTGTAGATAACTGCATGGTTATACAAAACTATAGTCAGTTCCCTGCTGGATGCTGAAGAGGTCGGGTGCTGTCCATCATATCTGGGATATGTACAAGTAAGTATAATAAACAATTACTGAATTTATCCGAAATCGATCGGGGATAGATTCGAGAATGTAGGATAATTGATCGATTGAATCGAAAATTATTAATTGTTTGAATTGATCGGTAATCGATTGGGTATTGTTAAATAATAAATAATAACGATTGATTTTACATTTTTAGTTATTAAAAATATTAGGGGTTGTGTATACACATATACTGAATAGCGTGTGAACCTTATATAAAACACAACACTTGAATTAAATAATCGATTACTCCAATATGGTGGCATTAGCAATATCTACAATGTCGAGCCGAAGGTTGCCAAGCATGGCCGAAGTTTGCCGAAGGTTAATGAGCTTCGCCGACATACCCGATGTATTTTTTTAACTAAATAATTGTTATATAAAATTATTTTACATAAAAAGTTTTTTTATTAAAAAGTTTTTTTACTAAAAAGTTATGTATTAAAAATAATTTTATTAAAAATTTTATTTATTAAATATGTGCGGGGTTATAACAGAATGCAAAATCAAAATTTTTTCGGAAGCTTCGGAAGAAACCTCCAAGATGGCGGCCGGAAACAATATGGTGGGTGGGTGTCGGGTTACAGGGGTCAAAGGTCAAAGTCATGGGGTCAAAGGCAAAGGTCATGGGGTCAAAGGTCAAGGTCACCCACACACCCACAGCCCCCAGCCCCCAGCCCGTGTGCCCGGATCGCCATTTTCCTTCTAATAACTACTGATTTTATGTTTACTGCAAGTGCGTGTTTGTTGCAGATCGTCTGTAAGAATGCGTGATCCTCAGAAGTAGTTAGATTTTTTTTATAAAAACACAGTAATTTCCTTGTCTCCGTATTCAATTTATTATGTCATGTAGGCCTACTAATATAACAGAATGAAAAATAAAATGTTGTGTTTATTTATTTCACTTCAGCCGACATACATAATTTCAGTTTAAACATTTTCAAAGAGAACAAATTCTCCCAGCTTACTGAAATCGATGTCAATTATATACACACTTAAGTTGTAAGCAGGTATCGTTCTCAGTCGTATTTCAATAATTGATTTGTTTTAAAAATTACATGTTAACATACTGTATGTATGATTATCTCATAGAAGGTCTCACATTTCACAGCAGTAATTTTTTGCAATAAAAGCTTATTATCTGCATTTATCGAAATCACAATAGTACAAATAACATTAATTATTCAAATTTTCACACATGACGTTTCACACTCACGAAAGCATATCCGTGAAATTAGACGTATATAGTATTTCTATTTTCCCCCGTTTCTAAATATGTTAACGCTAATAAAAATTAAGAAAAGTTCCGAAATACGATACCTAACAACAGCAATATTTATCATTCGCTGTATTGCTAAAGAAATTCATTCTATTAATGTGATTAATGAAAAATATTTCATTTACACTAATCACTTGCACAAGTGATTACCGCCATTTTAAATTGTTAAAAATAATCAACAGTTCACGGGTAATATATTTTTCATGATGTTAAAAGTTTACTTTACACAATGATTTTTATCATTTGTATTTACGTGTCCTCGTTCGTCTTGGCAGAGGTACATTGGGGTAATGGGTTAAGCCGATATTACACTGTATCCGATTCCATAACATCGTGTGCAAGGTCTGCCATAGCAGCCACTAAAGTGGCTGTGTTACAGAAACAGTAGCATATTTGACCTGAGAGAGAGATTTCGTAACACGTGTGCTAATAGAATATGTTCTCTTTTCCGTAGCAGAAACCGTAGCAGGTTCTGTACCAGACCTATCATGTTACAGTATCAGAACGTATGGCGCACTATGCGGCATCTGGCGAAACCACACACACTAACAAACGTATTTTACCACATGCCAGCCGAAAATCGCATTTAACAAAAGAAAGAGAAAACAAACGCATGTAAACTATAGTAAAAATAAAACTGTCAAATTGCAAAAATGTTAAATAATAAACTAAAAGCGTTATAAAAACCGTTTATCAGTTAATGATCTCGAAAATTATATTTTGTTATATATTGTATTACACTGACATTATTTTCGATCCCCTCCATCGTAGAACTTGGTAGCGCAGATGAGTGTGAAAAGAATTATACATGATGTTCAAGGGGATATCTGCGACAACCAGTTACTTCATTGAGACTTTTTTTTATTTCCGTCCGTGCGGCGAAGAGCTGTGGTTTGGTTCGTGTTTCATGCTATTAGTCTACTTTCCTCATTCACATCACAACTCCAGTTACATTACGGGATTTCATAGGGCTGCGTCAAGATAGGTGGAACGTGGCTATATGTGACAAACTGTACAAGTATTGTGACAAATATTTATTCTGGATCTGGTATCCAGTGAAACTGAACTGTCCATCCAATTTTTCACCCAACTTTTTAACTGTCATAACACTAAATGGCATAGTACTGAGAGAAGTAAAATTATGTTACTTTCGGAAACGCGCCTTCTACAGTTTCTACGTGAATAACATTAAATTGTTGATTAATAGAATTTGGTTTTCTCTGTAGATGTCACTACGTCTTTTAAAAAAAAGCATTTTTTATAAACACAATTAATTCTGTGATAATTGTTGTGCTTAACACAGGGAAAAAATGTGCTTATGTACAATAAATACGTATTAGCCGACCTGATCGGATAATATAGGTGGTTTTTATTTAAGGTTAGATTCATCAGTCATGATATGGTTCATTATCGTTCAAAAGTTTCACCTATTAACTTTCCTTTAAAAATGTCACTATTTCTCTCGTGAAAAATTTTCAATTTATTTTTCCCAGTAATTTTTAACCGCACCTATCAACACAGAATACGTAGTAGAATTAGTAGTAATAATGTAATGCATACTCGAATGAGAATGATGATTATAGTAAAGTATGCAAATATAAATTTATTTATGCATTATACTACACGCCTGTCATCCGCTTTGCGCTGAATTTGCATTACTTCATGTATACAAATGTTTTTTGGAAGATTTACACTACCTATAATATTCCAGCCTAACATAATCTTCAGTGATCCTGCGCTATCCATTCTCTGGTCCCCTGCCAGAACAGCAGCCACTACCGTGCAATAAGAATATTCCTTACCAGAAAGCGTGGTGGCCTGTATGGCAGCTGACGTGACAGCGTGTATGGAGGCTACTAAGATATCAGGGGAAGGACAATAGGATTACATCTCGTCGACATCGAGGCCTTTAGAGATGGTATTGCACAACAACGACAGGAATTGGGAAAGGGGTCTACCTACTTTACGAGCAGTTCCAGAATTCGCCTGGAGTGATACGGAAACCCTGGAAAACGAAGTCAGGATGGTCGGAACCGGGTGTCGAACCCGGGTCCTCCCGAATGCGGGGCGAGTGTGTTACCACTGCTCCACCTCGCTCAGTATCTCGCATTTACTTCATTGCTGAAGTAAAATCTGTCTAGCGAATTTTCAAATTTTTTAGATTGTGACTGCTGGATATTTGACGGTATTAAACAGTACGAAAAGGTCTGTCGAGTTTTAAGGGTATTTTTACGACTTCTTTCTGTATGGCTTGTTTTATAATAGGCCTACCTCACTGTCACTGTCATTGAATAGAACGTGCGCAAATCGTATCCGTTTTTTGCTGTTTTAGATCTATTTGTCATTACAGCAGATGGATCTCAATTATATTCAAATATCTGGCAGCGATTCCTTCAAGTTTTGTAAAGTTGTCATACCAGCATTCCTTAGTTTTTTATTTTACTCGCTTTTATTAAATTTCTTCAACACGCCATCGCTTATAGCTATATCTGCTGCTCCTCGACCGAAGTAGCGCGGTGGAAATAATTCATGTTGTGTTTGGAAGGACCTGTGTTTGATTCTTGGCCCAACCATGATTTCAGTTTTACAGGACTTTCCGGAATCAATCTAGGTGATTGCTGGGATGGTTCCTTATTACATGCCATTATCGATTCCCATGACTACATTTTTTAAAAGAATTCCTTACTAAACGGAATAATTAGTTTGCCATTTAAGAACTCGTCTGAATAACGTAAGATCTTATGCAGTGTATGTGGCACTCTTTTCAAATAAACTTCCAAAGTTCCGCATAACTACATCGGAGCACTGGAAAATTTAATCAAACAAATTGGTTTTTATAAAACAAGTAAAACTACTAGAATCAATAGGGCCTACAGGAAATGCTGTATCACAGAGAGAATATAATAAAGAAATAACTCGATCTTTGATTTATGAAAATAAAATACTAATAACTTGAAAATGTGTGTAGGCTATAACATTTATATAAAGAAAAAAGGAATTTAAGGGCATTTAAAAGTTATAACTAAATATTACCTTAACCAGAATTAGTTCTGAAAAGGCGATCATGATAGATTTAATTGAACGGACGGTGTGTGTGTCTGCACGTTTTTTCCTGACAGCTTGGTAGAGGAGATTGCTCACCCGTGAAATATTTTACATGCATTTCGACCTATTGTGGTACATGATGTGAGGAAAAATCACATGTAATAAAAATAAGGTCACCCAGTGTAAACACAAACTCTAGTATCCAGTAAAAACATTATTTTTAATTTAAATGCATGTAGGTCGTATTATAATTTTTTCCTTGCATTCAACTATTACAACGCAAATTGGCGAATCAAGTCAACCGATCAAAACTATTGTCACATTTAAAAAATTTATAGCTGTTTTGAAACTTAGGTGACTTACAAATGCGAGGAAATAAATTTACGTAATCCGAAAACTTGTTACAATTTCTGAAAAACGTGAACTGATATTAATATTTCATGCATTTAAATTTAAACTGTAAGCAGCACGAATTGTAGTGTCATGAAACACCGAACTATTGAATTAAATTTATATTTGAAACATTTAAGTGGTAGGTACGTCATATTATTTCCTGATTTCACACTTTGTACTCAAAGTTTACTCATAGTGATACACACATAGCATACGAAAATTGTTGCTGGCGAAATGCCATGAAGAGGGAGGAGGGGTGAGTGACAGTAAGCCGGCTACATAGTTGAAACCAGGACGCGAACACACTACTCAACGACCTGATATGTGATGCAAAAGTACTTCGTACTAAAATATCATGGAAATATCTGAGCTGCATATTGCCCGCAAATGCAAAGAAAAAAAATATAAAAAATATTATTAAAACATTTTACGCCCAAAATATTTTCACTTACTGTGGGTTAAGCCATCCGTGAAGTTTCCAAAACATCTGTGGTCGAATCGACAACGCGAAATAAATGAATTAAGTATAACAGTAATAATATTGCTTTCTTTCTAATAAATTGCAACTCACTGACACCACAATATGTAGAAGCAGTATTGGCATAAATATTGCAAAATTTCGTATTGTTTAAAAACAATATTATTTTGTACTCTACACAATTTCATAAAAATAATCGTGCGGTGTCACGGACTTTCAGTTTCACTCAGATATTTGCATTCTTTTAAGTCACTCTCAAGTATATCGTCAAATAGTTAAAAAAACTGAATAGCCTTTATGAAGTTAATTACAATAGTCTTGCCATCCATTTGTTTCTTGATTTTCTGTAGAACTTGTGATTTATCATTACGAACACAGAACAAAGTTGGTAAGGATAAATTCAGGTCAACTAACTTAACTTAGTCATGTTTAAAATACAAAAATATATCCTTTCTTATAAGAGCCCATATTCCATGAATAGAATGGCAAACGTCATAGAATTGAATTGCAAATACCAATGATCATGAAACAGAGACAAAGTGTTTATTTTCAATGTACTTATAATTTAATTGTTAACCTGGGAAATAATAAGTTTCTCATAACAACAATCTAGCCCACATAAAAAGAACATTTAAGCTGTAAAATAAGAATTACATAATAACATGGCATATTTCATTTTTGCAGAATGAAAAATTTTGCGCATGCGTCACACTCCCGTTTAGTCGACGTTTCATTTTCATGTAAATGCTTATTTACGACTTCATCGACAAAATTGGATAAAGTGCTAGGATTTATTCATTAGAGTTCACTCATAAATAATTCAAAATAAATATGTACGGGCGATGGCCCACGGCAGGCTTTGATTTACAGCATTTTCCCTGTACAAGCTTTCAGAAAGGCGTATCTCGTTTTTTTAATTACTTTAAATAATTATTGTATTGTACATCTAGATAATAAATACTGTCTGATATTTGCTCGAAAATAATACATAACATAATATTTTACATATTCCAACAAATTTCACACAATGGTTATTTAATTTACTATCTAACACTGTAAAATGAGTAGGAGAACAATATTTAGGGTACGAAAGATCACAAAAGTGGGTAGTTAGCCTTCTCGAAAATTTGTCACTTGGAAAATATTGAAAATCCAAGACAGTCATGCTCAGTTCCCCTTAAATATCGCATGTATACGGTATTCGATGGCGGAACATCACACCCTTGACACCTAAACTGGGGGCTCCTAGGCGCCTGTATACTGATCTCTGATAGATTACATGAAATGAAGCCCACAACTGAAAAGCGACGAAACGCGAAGTGCCGGGGAAGTGGGAGTTTTCCGAAAATAAAAATCTTGCTGGACTACAGAAACGCCTGCCACATTTCACACATGCAAAAAAAATCGGAGACTGGCCATGCCGGGGGTCGAACACAGATCACCTTGGTGGGAGGCAAATGCTCTGGCCACTGTGCCAATCGTCACCAACGTGAAAATATTTAATTACAATGTGCTTCTCAATACGTTTTGCCTTAAAAATGACTTTCAAATATTCACTCTGCATTGTAAGTAGTCCCTAAATCAAATTTTCATATGTATACGAATGTATGTAGGTATATGTACACACGTTGTTCTGTATTTCTATTTTCGTAGTTAAAAAATGGTTAATTTTAAATTCCATACGACTTAAATAAGTGCATGCCATATACAGTACTGAAGGAGAAAACCAATTAATCAGAAGTCTTATAAATCTAATGAGATGTGTTCTATTTTTCAAAATTTGCATTATTTCAACAAGTTTTGGGGCTTGGGAAGGGGTAATGCGTATATTATGCGCTCTTCAAACGGGTCTATGAATTCCCAGCAGCTAAAATTCCACGCAATCCCACCAGAACTGAACCCAGTTTATATTAGGCTTAACGTCTCGTCGACATTGAAGTCATTAGAGATGGCGTCACACAACTTTGACACCATGACAGAAATTGGCAGAAGGAACCAACCCAGGCCAGCATCCCAGTTTACGTAAGTTTCCCACTCCTATGACAAAAGCTCCTGTAACCACCGAGTTTAATCCTAAAGTAACAAAAAAATAGGACTGTTAAGTTAATTTGAAATACTATCTCTAAAAATTTATTTAACAAAATATTTTAACTATCTTTATAGCTTCCATTGCTGATGTACTATTGTCTTCCACTTATGTAAGTTGTAACGTTTGCTTACTTCTGTTTACATGCTTAAGCAGTTTAATAATTTTGGATAGTTTGGTACGTTTTCGTCCCTACGTAACACCTTGGCACCACTTGGACATTTTTGCTGAACGCTTACACGATCTAGAAACAGCATATAATACACAAAATTCTTGAACACTGAATGTTACTTGGCTACTGTCCGCGCGCCAGCTCTGAGTCCCTGATGGATATGCGTTTTCCGTCCGTAAACATGTAAATAATATGAGGCAGATATCATGTCGACACACATACTAACCGTAGTAACGTCATTAGTTAGGACGTGTTTGCCACTGTGTTACTGTAACGTACATTATGTTTAGTAGGGAAAATGCTTACACGCCAGGGACTCAAGAGCTCGCGCACACAGTATGTGAACTGCCTAGTTTGGCAACAATGCTAGATCCTATGAATGGAATGGTGTGCTGGAGAGAGACCGGTAATCGCCCCGGGGGAAGGGAAGAGAGTCAGGAAAGAGTAACAAGGATAAATATGTGGGGAGGGATGTGAGGAGTTGGCTAACACCACGTGATCAAGTATGCGAGTGTGCTGCTCTACTTTGTGAATCTGCGGAACTATTTCAGCTACGTCTAGAGATAATTCTCTAAACACACAACAGATGTGTTAGTATCGGAAACCTGCTACAAGATGGCGGGGACTAATATCCCTTATTTGGCACAGAACTTCCTTTTAAGTTACAAAAATTAATACTCCAAGGGCATAGGTGCAATCGAAAACGTTTAAAAACAACTTACCACCAGAACCTATAATTTTGGTCTTACCCTCAAGAATGTCACGTATTAGTGTAAGAAGCAGTCCATCCCGTGTCAAGTCAACTCCAGCTAATTTTAAGGTACTGTCTCTATGGTTTATTTATCGTAATTACTGTTAATTTATCTTGGAATAATTATGTTAAAATAAAGGCTTAGAATACACTGAGATTAAGCTTGAGAGTATTGACTTAACCTACAGTACACGGTCGTGCGTTATTAAGACAGATACTGCACATTACAGTTGATTATATATATATATATACATATGTGTGTGTGTGTGTGTGTGTAGTGAGAGAGAGAGAGTTATAGAGAGAGAGAAAGAGAGATGGGACAGAGAGAGAAAAAGAGATACTGTTTTCGAAAACTCATGTTACGCTTATTCTAACTCATATAATTTGGATGGAAGGATCTGTGTACTTATATCAAGTGAAGTGTTGATGACCTTGGTCACAGCAGGCAGTCGTGGCGGATACCTGGCGTGTTCTCCGGCATTCATTTTCTCACTGAGCGACTCGTACAAGAACGGAAGTGTGTACGTTTGACACGTCATAACTACCGTTGTCAAAGATAAACGTGAAGAATTCGGGGTGCGTTTAGCCAGCCTCTATATATTTCAGGAAAGATACGAAAAAACATGGACAAATTGTAAGAAAAATGTTTTTTTACATCAAATCTCGCAGAAAAAATTTGTAGAATAACATATCCAAAATCCACCGAAATCCACCTTCCGGTTTTTACTTTTTTTCCGGAATTTGTCCTGGAAAAAGGCGGGAAAAATCAATAAGTCGAAAACGGCGTATCTCACGACAAAAAGTGTAGAGACAAAAAGAGAACAAAATTTACCATAACATATCCAAAATTCACGAAAATCCTCTATAAATTTCTTTTTCTTTTTCCGGGATTCATCACGAAAAAATACTAAATAATAAAATAAATCGAACACAGCGCACTTTACAGCAAAATATTTCAGATCAATCTGTAAAGTAATGTTCTAATTTCATACTAATTCGCATAAAATCAGCATTTGTTTTTTCATAATTTATCCCGAAAATGCCGTAGTACATCGTATGTGAAAACTCTGCATAGAAAATTCTAATATTGCGTTAAAAGTTTACATCTTTCTGCTTAAAAGTAATGAACTTTTCATTGTACTGGGGTTGTCAAAGGGAATAAAGTTTTTAAACGGCAATAAGCCGAAAACAACACATCGCACGTTAAAATATTTCGGACAGTAACTTAAGAGCAGAAAGTTTTACCTACGTAGTAGAAATATAATTCACCAAAATCCACTAATATATTATAATATCTGTTTTGGTATTTGTCGCGGAAAAACCCCTTTTCATGGCTTTAATTTATTTTAAGTCCACTGTATGAAATACCAGTATGTATAGGTCTACTTAATATACGACTGTTTTCATCCGCGTTCCCTTGTAATGTGTGGATTTATGTCTTAATGTTATGACCTTTTCAAGTGTGAAAAAAAAAAAAAAAAAAACTTAAATAAAATAATGTGGATGAGTGTGTGTGTCTGTAGGGTTTTGCCTGAATATTAGTTTTCAGTTTAATGGCATGTTTCTGACTTATTTTCACACACACATGTCTTATTCTTTCCTTTGTGCAGAAACGAAGCGGGGAGCCATCATCAACAAAATGAACTCACAGTCTTGTGCCATGCAGCTAGTAGATAGATCCGAGAAATGGGGCTGAGCACAGCAGCCAATTTTAGCGCTTTTTTTCGTGCCGGCGTGCTGCACTCCTGCCTAGTGTTCCATTAGACGTTTAATTTATAACGGATTGTAATGAGCTTGATATATACTTAGAGAAGGTGATGTATCGGGGGGAAAGTTTTCCGATGGGATTTACTATGATATCATACGAGCATATTGCGCGCGCTCTTTGCACTGAGCTAAGACAATTTACAATTCACTGTTCCCTATAGAGTACGCTAGCTGTTAAATGCCTTCATCACATATTTTATCCAGAGTTACTGTTTACATTACATAATTTCTTGCGGGCAGCTATTTTATAGAAAAATAAAAATGAATTAAAAACAAAGATGTTATGTAATTAAATTACACTCAGCGAAGTGGACTGGGTAAAACTGTTTGAAATTGTTGTTTTAAAGATATACAGAGAATATAGTAACACCATCAATTAATACGTAATTAAAAGTAAGTTACTATTTTCTATAGTACACGCGGGCGAAGCCGCAAATGGACAGATAGTGTTACATATATATATTTTTGGTTTCTATGGTCAACAAAGGTGGACGACAAGCGTGGAGGCAGGATGTTTGTGTCAATGGTCAGGTCGTGTCCTTAAATTTGTACTCAGGATAGAGTGCCAATGTATTGACACTGAAAAATTATCAAACACTTGGTACTGATTCTAAATTAACTACAAGTAAGAAAATTTTTGAAGTCTGGGGAGGAGGAATTTGCAACCCATTAGTAAGGTATAATTACAGCATAGAATCAATTAATCATATCAGGTATTGGTTTTTACTGTAATGCGTTAATATTCCACACTATTATTAAGCAGCAAACATGTGAAAGTTTCAATTTAATGCAAAGAATTTACCATATAGGGACAACTACAGATGCTAAAGCAGATTTTGCGGATAAGCATAGAAGTGTGTTTTCAGGCACAGGCAAGTATGAAAAATAGTATCACACTGTCATTGACCCTGAGGCCCAACAAGGTATTGTGCTGTTTGCGGGATCCTAGAGTGATAAATGAGAATGTAAATGTAGCTTTGTCTGGATAATACAGAAAAATACAGGTATTATAGAGCCAGTGTATCAGTTGGAACCAGGGCATTTTGTTAACAATATGGTAGTTGTGGAAAAGCAGGATGGCTCAGTACGAATATACTTAGATTCAGCAGATATAAGCAATATAATTCAGTGTAAAAAAACATCTCATTTCAACCGTTTGAAAAAAAAATTATCATTAAAACCTAGTTTTCTGTGTTAGATATATGTTATGGATTCTATCATATTGAGTTACATGAGGAATCTAGGATTATGATGTGTTTCCCTATTCAATTTGTAGTGAATAAATTTACTAGATTACGATTTTTTTTAGTTGAATCAGCCCCTGAAAAGGGTCAGGCCATAAATGAGGAAATAATTGCTTATATTCCTAATGTCCCGTTAAAATTCGATGAAATTATAATAAGTGGTGATACAGATCAGGAACATGATGTAACTTTGGAAGCATTTATGGCCAGTGCTAAGGTTGTTTATGCGAAATGCAATAATAAAGACACGTTCCAATGCAAACAAACCCAGGTGCACTGTGAAGGTCAAATCTTTTCAAACGAAGACAGGTCCCTGAATCCAGACAGAATCAAGGCATTAGTTGAGGTAGCTCCTTCTAGATAATAGCAATAATTTGAACGAGTAATGGGGTTGTTCACTCACATTAGAATTTTTGTTCCACATTTTAATCGCTGGCTGCCTCTCTCTGTAAATTACAGAAAAATAATGTTCTCTGGTTCTTAACATCTGCTTATCAGCAGGCTTTCGATACACAAAAATCCAAGATTGCTAGTGCGACAAATTTGATAAATTTGATTCTGGTGAACACATTGTTATTCAGTCATATGCCTCAAAATTAGCATTAGGATGTGCATTGTCTCAGAAGGGTAAGCTAATGGCTTATGTTTAAAGCAGTTAAACATCGGTGAACTTAATTACTCTAAGACAAAGAATGAGCTGTTGGCCAATTTATTTACATTAAATAAATTGTAAAATTAGTGTATGAATACCCAGTGTCTATAGAAACTGGTCACAACCTTTAGCAGCAGTATTGGGAAAGGCACACCATATGTTTATGTCATTCACAGAAGAGCAGCGTGCTTACTGCCTGGCAGCAGTGTTGAGAGGACCTGCTATCAGTATACTCCAATCTCTGTCTGAATGACATCGCCTGGAGAATTATAATTCTGTCTCTGCCCTGGAGCTGCGTTTCGGGGACCACTATTTGCGACATGCCCATCATGCCCAACTTCGAAACTGCAGCCAGCGACCTGGGGAGTCACTTCAGGAACTATGGCAGGACATAGTGGTACTAGCCCATCTGTCCCTCGAGGGGTCTTCAGAGTAGGCGCGAGATGTGCTTGCCATTGGATTCCTCGTTGACGTCATTGCTGATATTGAGGTGCGACAAACAGTACGCCTGACAGCACCTCATACCATGCTCTATCTCGTGCACTGGAAGTTGAGTCAGCGCGGCAGGTCCCAGCGAATAAGCATGAGATGCGAGCAGCAAAAGTAACAAGCGACGAAGAGGGAAACTACAGCTAGAATACATTGAAGGAAATGGAAACAACAATCAGTGTCATTTCCAGCAGAATTGGTGCATTCAGGAAAGCAGCCAGAGTGCTGGGAGTGTGGACGACTTGGACATCTGAGAGCTCAGTGCCGACAGTATCAGCGAAGAAACCAGGACCGAGAGCCAGGTGAGACCAACCAATCTGTTCAAAAATTCGGGAAACATGTAAACACCAGTCTTGAGGGACGAAGGTCGGTGAATGCTGGAGGTAAGGCCCCACAATTCTTTCGTATACGTTCGGAGAAACAGGAAGTTGGTGCATTGCTGGCAGAGGGCAGCCTGGATGATGTACCCTGTCAGAACGTTGTAGATACAGGGGCGACCATTACTGTCGTCAGGACAGACATCATTGAGCCGGTTCTCCAGCAATCTCAAGATCGAAACAACGGACAGTGCATGTTAACAACTGTAACTGGTGAGACAACACCAGTGAAAGGGAAGATGAATTTGCAACTAAAATTTGGTGAACTCGAATTAGAACATGAGGTCTACATAGAGAATATTACAGATCTATGTTTACAGGGACTAGATGTTCTGCGCAAAATAGGATGCTGTATTGACACTCGACTGGGGATCTCGAATGTAGGTGAAACATAGTTGGTACTGATACCATAACCAGAACTATTATCACCAATCAGCTGCACAGTAGTTTGTTGTCAGACCACTCTGTTGCTAGCTTCTAGTGAAATTGTGATACCAGGCAATGTGTAGGAAAATGTGTAAGGCACTTAGGGTTAATCAAGCCTATGAGAAGAGGGAGTAACCTACCTGATGGAGTACTTATAGCAATAAATTTGGTTTGATCAAGATCACATAATCTCCCAGTTAGAATGATGGACTTGACTGACAAGAACATACTACATGTGGATGGGGCAAAGATTGGATTGTGTAAGCATGTGTAGTACACTTACATAGGATACTTGTGTTATTACAACTCCCACCATCAAGTATTTATGAATAAAGGACTCCGGCTAGCTGGATCGCGTAAGGAGTAGTATCCGCAACAGAATTAAAAATAAATATATTACTAGTGCTGTAGTATATGTTGGCGAATCGCATATTAAGACGCAACACTGACAATCTCCTACAGCGTAAGATAAAGTTCAAACAACTTTGAAAAAGCACGTAAAAGCAAAACATAGTGTTTAATATTTCCATGTGCATATAATTAAATTGGATGTGAGACTCTAAAATAATTTGAAATCGAAAATTGTAATTAGGTTAACTATGCCACAAACATTGTTAAGTCGCCAGTCCAAATATCAATGGCCTATGAACTAATTTAATCACAACAGTTCTCCATTTTACCACCAATTTTGACTGAAATTTTAAGTTTCCAAGTTACTACGGTGAAGTTTCAGTAGAGTTGATTAGATTGCTGCTACAGCTAAAATATAAGAGTATACCAAATGTATTAACCTCTTCTCCATAGTTTTATGCATTCAGATGTGAAGTGGGTTCCTGACTTCTTTTTCCGGGTATGCATTATTATACATACACAATTATTCTGTCTTCTTCCCCGAATAGGCGTGAATTTCTTGCCACTTCCCTTTCACCACTGCTGACATCTATTGCAACACTCCATTCTCCCCATCCAAAGTAAATCAACACAAACAATAAACTACTACTGAAAAATAACATTAACTTTCACTCTGGAACTGCTCATACCATAATACCAATACTACACACAAAATATATTTACATGCACACTGAATTTATGTAGTGCCATATATATAAGAACCATCTACAGAACTCCTAGAGAGAAAAAAGTAAAATCTGGACTGCACACAAAAGAAGACTGTTGCAGAACTCTTAATGAAGAATCAAAATGCCTTTTCACATGGTTCATATGATCTTGGTAGGACATCTGTGGTATGCCACCATATTGATACAGGAGAGGCCACCCCTGTCAAGCAGCCCCCTCGATGTCTGCCTTTTGCATCAAATAAGGTGGTTGATGACATTTTAAGGAAATGAAGGATCTAGATGTGGTAGAACCACCGATCAGCCCATGATCATCTCCGGTTGTGCTGGTCAAGAAGATTGTTCAGCACTATTTTGTGTGTATTACCAGTGGTTAAACGATGTGACCAGGAAAGACTCGAACCCACTTCCTCGGATAGATAAGACTCTGCATAGCCTGGCTGGATCCCAAGGTTCTCAACCTTGGAAATGAAAAGCAGTTACTGGCAATGTGAAGTGGCCCCAAAGGATAGAGAGAAAACTGCCTTTTCTGTACAAGGGAAAGGAACTTGGCAATTCAAGTAATGCTTTTTGGACTATGTAATGCTCCAGCAACATTTGAAGGATTTTTGAAAAGAGTGCTACCTTTGGATATTTGTCAGGTTTCTTTAGCATTGTTGTTACTTGGTAGACATTCGAAGAAAACCTGACATGTCTTGATTCAGTGCTTCAGAGGATAACAGCAGCTAATTTGAAGCTAGTTCCCAAAAAGTGTAATCTGTTTCAAGAGAAAGGTAAATTTATGGGACACGTAGAATCGGCTGAAAGTTTATAAACAAATCCAGAGAAGACAAAAGCAATTAGAGATTAGCGCAGATAACTGATCGGACACAAGTAAGAAGTTTCCTTCGGCTGTATGCTTATTATCAGCAGTTGGTGCATGGGTTTGCCAAAATAGCAAAGCCATTTCACAAGTTAACTGAGGCTAAAAAAAAATTTTTTGGACCCCCGAATGGAATCCTCATTCAGAAAATCGAAGTAAATTTTGATTTCACTTCCTGTCCTAGGTTATCCTAGCAGTGATGGAGAGTTAATTTTAGACACAGATGCAAGAGATGTGGGAATGGTGCTGTATTGTCACAGATCCAAGATGGGAAACAGAGGCAATTAGAGAATTTCAGTAAAGTGTTACATAAGTCCGAAACTGATTACTGTGTAACTCGCAGGAAGCTCCTGTCAATGGCCAAGTTTATTACACATTTTCAACATATATGGAAGGCATTTCACTCTACGAACATATAATGCATCGTTACATTGGTTACTGAACTTCAACCATCAGAAGGACAGATAGCTAGGTGGATACAGCACCTCCATGATTATAATTCTTAATTACAGCACAGACCAGGTCGCTTACACAACAATGTTGAAGCACTGTCAGGGAGGCCATGCGAGCCAAAATACTTTCATTGTGATTGCCAAAAATGGAAGACTGGGAAGACACCAACTGCTCGGAGAACAAGAATCCAATAGTTCACAACTGACAACGAACATTCTCCTTGGAATGTTGAAAAGATTGGCGAAGGTCAGAGAAAGGACCCTGCTCTTAGGCCAATACAAGAATGGAAGGAAAAGGGCCAGCACCCAGAATGGGCTGGGTTATCTTGGCAAAGTACTACAACTAACGCATACTGGGCACAATGAGATTCGCTAACTCTGAGAAATGGTATGCTGTACCGGAACTGGGAAAGTGCATATGACAAAAAAACATGCCTACAGCTGGTACTCCCAGAAATTAGAGTTCCAGAGGTGCTGAAGGAACGTCATAGTTCAGCAGCTGGAGGGTATTTGGAATTAATAAGTTTCTCAACAAAGTTAGATGGAGTTACTATTGGCTACATTGCGCGGATGATGTCTAGACATGGTGCAGAACATGTGATGCTTGTACAGCAAGAAAAGGACCAAGAACTAGAGGACGTGGTCATCTTCAAAAGTACATTGTTGAAGCTCAATTCGAAAGAATGACAGTATATATTTTGGGTACCTTGCCAGTGACTGAGAGGAAGAATCTATACCTACTGGTGGCTCAAGACTACTTCACTTAGTGGCCTGAAGTCATACCAATACCTAGCACTTTTGCCGATGCTATAGCAGAGCATGCATTCTTAAGGTTTTGAATAGACTACCACTCCAACTTAACTCCGACAAGGGCCGTAACTTTGATGCCAAGATATTCCAGGTGGTGACCAAAATTCTGGGAATGAAGAAGAGATGGACTACTCCTATGCATCCTCAGTCAGATGGGATGGTCGAGCGGCTAAACCGTACCTTGGAACAGTATATGAAGTCATATAACGATCTACTGAACATTAACGTTACATGCCAAATGACTTTATATAATTTGAAACCCAGCAGTGTTTTCAGTTAATGTAATTACTTTATTTTATAATCCATGTGGCAGAGTGCATGATGTATTTTATTCATTTATTTATTTATTCTCTTAGCATCGCAAGCTCTACTATTTGTATGCTTGCTCTGAGGTATTTTATCACAATTTTTGTTCTATGCTGTTTTTTTTAAAGAGATTGGTAATGGAGTCAAGTGAGTGTTGTCGCGCACGAGGAAGATTGTCGGGAATTAGCCGTGGACAATATGAGAAGGCTGGTGAAAACATTTGAAGATGTGCGGTAGGTGAAGTAAACACATATTAACAGTCGTATGGACATACAAAATTTGGTAGCTTACGTATGTAACTAGGAGACCTGTAGTTAGACAGTACCTAACGTGTACCCTGAAACAGTCTCCCTACCGTTTTAATACTTTCAGCATTATTTTGAACTAGCCGGAAAGAGGTAGAATTTAGTTTGGAAGAAACATTACATGACAATTATTACAGTAAGGCTTGCTGGTGCACATTACAATTTTAATCATTTAATAATATTAAATAGTATAAATTGAACCTGAAGTCCACATTAGTAAGAAATTAAATATTCAACATTTTATTGCATGTAATTCTTCCTGGCAACCACTGTTCTACTAAAATTAATACTATGTAAAGTAGCCATGAACAAATTACAGTAAACTTCTAGTAAATACATAGCTGCTTAGCATTAGTTATTGTTGGTTGTCATGTGTTCAAACAAACATCACAATACTCATGCTACTTACACACAACCTCATTTTCTGTAAGGGTATCCTGGGTCATCAGATAAATGTAAAAAAATTAAATGAGATGGGTCTACGCTTACAATGTCCATTTTTGTGGCAGACAGTCGAAAGGATTGGGACTTCAAGGTGCCCCTCCGTGTCCCTCCTTGCATATCGACCAGCTGTAAATAAATCCCCAAGGGTAACACCTTTGATAATGCTGTTAGGGCGAGAGCTTCGCCTTCCAAGTGATCTACCATTTTGGAGGCCATCAGAAGAAGAGGAGCCTGCTTCACAGACAGTGTATGCTGATTAACTGCATCGAAAATTGGGCACAGTCTACGACTTTGCTCAGCAACATTTAAGGGTCAACAGCGACTGGATGAAAACGAGGTATGACTGGAAAAAACCTGAAAGACATTTCAAGAAAGGCAGCTGGTGTGGTTGTATAACCCACAGCGACGAAAAGGATACTGTCCAAAACTACAGATATGCTGGGAAGGCCATCACCACATTGCCAAGAAGATAATTGACGTGGTCTTCCTGACTGTTCGCAAGGGCTCTTGGACCCAAGGTTGTGCATAGTGAGAAACTGGCCCTCTATGACGGAACAGAGTATGTTGTGTCTGCTCGGTAAGAACAGATTTAAGTAGGGGGCAGTGTTGTGAGCCGCGACTATCTGGCTGAGCAGTGAAAGAGGATACAGTGACGGCAGAACTAAGAGACACCCGTGGCAACGCGATAATCTGAGAGCAGTGTAAGCTGATATAGTAGCGGCAAGATCAATGAGGTTCGGCATACATTGTGCCGCTCATGTGCGGCAACGGCCACCTGCACACCAATATCGGGCAACAGAAGAAGATATCATAGTCTTGAGTATTCCTGTTTGTGCTCTATTTTGTGGAGTGCTATTTGACCCTGATGCGACAACCTTCCAGGAAGTTTGAGATAAAAGACTGGCCGAGATAATTCGAGAATTTGGAGTAAGGATTTAAAAGAGAGCTGTGGCAGAGGCAAGAGAGTTTTTGGCTGGCAGGTGCCTGGTGTGAGTTAAAGTGATAGTGACGAATGGCGAGAAGTATTGGGTTGCGAGAAGTATTCGAGGGCGTCCGGCGAGGTTGATTGCGGCAAGTAGAGTGACGAAGATGTTTTTGGGTTATAAGAGGTTCGTCGATGCTCGTGCATTGGGTCCACCATTGTGAGTGATTGGAAAGAATTTCCATGTGTAGAGAGATTTATTAATTCTTTTTTATGCCCTTTATGTAAATAGTAGTTATTCGTTTTCTTTGACACATATTTAATAGTGATTAATCGTTATCAACATATGTTTATTTTGTATAGATTGCTGTAAATAAATTACCTTAGCTTTATTTGTTTTCTTTCTTTTATCAAAGAGCTCCATCACCAAACGTACGTAGCCCCAACTTGTACCTCGAGGCACTTTTTGTCAAAATGCACTTTTTACTATAAACATGACCTCATTTTAAAGTACTCTGTAGTGGCATACGACATATAGTCACTGTTGTGTCAAAAAACTTTGTTTTTGGACTCTAAACAGCTTGATGCACCAGTGAATAAATCTCTTCAAACGGCTCTCCTGAAAAATATTAATTTTGTGACATAGTGTCCTATGTGTATATATAAACTAGCAGTCACTCGCGGTTTTGCTCGCGAGTATTATTCGTAACTGATAATATTTACTTTAATTGAAAAACATCTTTGTACACAAGATTGGTACGTCAGTCATCAAGTGTTAGAACGTCTAAGCGGCTAGTTGAACTAATTCTGCAGCAGGATAAGTAGCTATAGCTGTACACGCGAAAGCAGTCCTAAGTTTGTCCCGCCACTAACAGCGATTTCGCCTGGGCCTTATTTATAGCCCTGCCTATTTGACGTTGTGGGGTAGTTACAGACACATAAGGTAAGAGGTTAACAGAATGAAAAACATCTGATTTACCCTGTGCACAACCATTGGGGACGGTGCCCTCAATGATATATTTTCAAAATATTCACTTGAACTATATTGCCATTACTAAGTTTCAGTGGGTAAAGGTTTCGCGGAAACGTATTTAGTGCCTCAAACTTGAGATTAGTGTGATTATATATATTGTCGGTTTACTGCCAAAAGTGACCAAGTCAAAATGAGATAAAATGACAAAATACTAGAAATGTGTATATGTTGTTCACGAACAATTGCCCACTGTTTACAGTCTATTCGTCGTTTCGTAATGTTGTTTCACATTATAGTAACATACGACATTTTGTTAATATATACAATTTAATAGTATTATTTTTTTAACAAAATAACGTTTAGGGCCTATACCCTAATCACTTTTGGCAGTATACCGACGACATGTCAGCTGATGTTGTAGAGGAACCTAAATGGAAAGTGAACTGCAATTTTAACCCTTTTAAACGACTACATGTAAATTTGAACTAATTCGATCTGCCTCGCAGTTTTTGTGTGTGAAAATTGAACATTCGCACGCAGTTTTTAACGGAATTCAAGCCCAGAACCTCCCAGAATTTAGACCTGAGTAACAAACAACTGTGTCACGTAACGTCGAAATAAATCACGAAAATAAAATTTAATTAAAAAATTTGAATATTTTTGAATGGGGGCTCATAGAGGTTGTACAGCACCACATCTCGATAGGTTACAGTAGAGTGAAACTCCTGTATGGGTTATTTCTCGCTGCTCGTTCCTGCTTTTCGGATCGTCGGCCTTGAATGTTACCAACTTAGTTTTAATATCAATAATCACGTTTTATTATAAAATAAGAAAACTTACTTATTTTTTAAAAAACTTACATAAGCATCACTGTGACGCGAGCAACACCTAAATATCGCTACTGGGTATACAGATACCGTGGTTTGATGGAATACAAATGTTGTGCTTTTTCAGCTTTTTGGGTGCGAATTTTGAAATATTTTAAATTCGCATCTTATACATTTGATTAAGTATCTAATTGAAGTGTAAATCACATCGCTAGCCCATTCAGTGCAATAAAAATCGATCATTCACTAAAAAAAAAAAACGTATATCACCCCTGCACAGTACTGAGAAATCGAATTTCTAAAAATCTTAAAACCGTATTGCGATACTTTCTGTAAGCATCATCCTGAAGAAAAATTTAATTTTATATCTCGACGGGTTCGATAGATATCGAGGATTTATCGAAAACACGTTCAAGGTCTTTTCACCACTTAAGAGAGTAAATTTCGAAAAATCCTTTAATAATGTTTTAGAATACTTTATTGGTGTCTCGTGGACGTGAAAAACACAACATTAGCCCCCTGGTTTCAAGATATATAAAATGTTAATTGGAAAAACTTTTCGCCACTTTTCACCCCAGTTCACCTTCTTAGGTGGCGAATTTCGAAAATTCCTGAAATTTCTTTTTAGGTATTTGAGTAATCATCAATCTTAAACAAAAATCACGTCGCTATGTAACAATCATTGGGAACGATATATACCGACTGTGAATCGAAAACATACTTTATCCCTTTTTTAACCGGTTTATTGCCAAATTCAGAAAATATATTTTAATGGTACTTGGGATAATTACAAAAGCATCAATTTAAAGCAAAGAGAAATTCGATATCACAATTGGATCGATAGATATGGAGGAATAATCGAAAACACATTTCACATATTTTCACTCCCTTAGTTAAAGAATTACGAAACGTTTCGGAGTCCTGTCATAGACACTTGTATAAGTAACCAATTAAAGTTAAAATCACGACGATAGCCAATTGTGTTTCAGAGATAGAGATGATTCATAAAAAACACATTTTGATCCTTTTTACTGCCTGGGGGTCGAATTAAAAAAAACACTGATACTGCTTTTAGGGTATTTACGTAAGCAACATTTTGAATTGATAACCAACTCTTTACCTCGAAGGATACTATAGATATAGATAGTTAATCGGAAATACATTTAAGGTCTGTTCACCCATTAAATGTTAAACTTCGAAAAATCCTTAAATTGGCCAATATGCATTTTTATGAGTATCCTATCAAAGTTAAAATCACGATGAAAGGCCGTCGGGTTCGAGCTCTATCGACGTTTCTTTAGAAACACATTTCACCCTTTTTCACCTCCATAGAAGTCGAATTTCGAAAGAAAAAACTATTCTTAGTGCTCGCCTACGACCTGAGGGCAACCCACACAAAAAATTTCACTGTTCAGTGGTTTGGGCTGCAGTTTGATATGTCAGTCAGTGTTCATTTTTATATGTGTATATATATATATATATTTATTTATATATGTATATACACACACATATATAATTATATATAGTGTGTGTGTGCATACGTATGTGTGTGTGCAGATAATGATTTTCTGGGGTTAAATAAATATAGTACAGGGCAACAGTGTTTACTAATAACTGCAAGAAGAAAAAAGAGAAAAAAACTTTCTTGAACAAAGGGAGATAGTAAAATTGTGCAGTGAAAACAAGAAATGATATTTAAACAAACATATATTCTTGTAGTGTAAGAGCACACAGACAAAATTTCTACAAAGAATCGTAAAATACTAAATATGTGAAATAGAATTGCATTGAGCTTTGCAAACTAACCCTATAAACTTGACTGATTTAATATTTCATACATGAAATAATACTAAATTTAGTTTAAAATGTCTTTTAAAACTTATATGAAGTTAAACAACTACATTTGCTCAGTAAGTCTCGGAGAGCAGTAAAAGCATTTAAAGAGACATATTTGTGTCGAGTATGGTTATCCCAATATCAATATCTGCATCTTCCATATGTCTTTTACTCTCAGTGCCCTGATTTGCACATTCACGAATTTGTCTGTACCAAGGTACCTGAAAATGCAGCTTCTTCATCATAATACGTAGACGCATTGTCCTTTCTACGCCCACAAATTGTTGGTAACGCCCTATTTTGTACAAATTGTTACAAGTTTTAGCCTAGGAAAGGGAAGATAAATAAGCCAGAGATGGAAGGTAACAAGAGTTTATTAGTATAGAGAACAAGGAAATACAGCAATACAGAAATAGAGGCGAGTGGAAGGGTTAGGGTAAGGCGAGACAGGAGATAGGTAAAGGATCGCTCTCCTTCCCTAAACCAACAGGAACTCACCGCTAGTGC
>PNEQ01134427.1:0-24825 GCA_003012365.1 Medauroidea extradentata | reverse complement strand
ACTCAACAAGTTAAGTTTATGCTTTGTTTATTCATACCTCCGTGGAGTTTAAACTCAGTGGTTGAGCATTTCCCCCACTCTCCGAGTAAATACTCAGTGTTGAGTATATACTTCATAACTTTATTCATATAAAACCTAGTTTAAACTCCAAAAATTGTGAGCAAAAGTATATGCTCACTTTTATTCATACCACCCAATGACTATAAGGTGTATTCTGTTCAGC
Organism: Medauroidea extradentata; assembly: GCA_003012365.1. Taxonomy (NCBI): domain Eukaryota; kingdom Metazoa; phylum Arthropoda; class Insecta; order Phasmatodea; family Phasmatidae; genus Medauroidea; species Medauroidea extradentata. The sequence goes on along the minus strand of PNEQ01134427.1, from coordinate 24,602 downwards.
TGTAATAATTATGTTTAGAGGTTAACATCCAAATTTCTCACTCGAACTGACATAACTAATATATTCTTGTATTGTTATAGATTGGGTTTATTAATAAATCGTTAAATGCAAGAGAGCCATAAAGCAACATGCACACCATGTGTTTCGTTTCAAATCTTACACAACTATTTTCATAGGTATTAAACTTTTACTATCATAAATTCTGTGGATACCTGAACAGGATTATAAATCTGTGTTAGTCTAGAATAAATTATTTTTTTATTTTCCTATCCGTATAACACTGTGGTGTACTAAAACATACAACATATATATAAATATATATGTGTATGTAGTGTATTAGTACAACAGATACAAACTTCCAGGGGAGATATAGTACATCCAAATAATGGGAAATCACGTAGAAATGTATGGTTGGAAACGCTTTCCTGCAACACAAAACACAAATAAGAAAGAACACGAACAAGAGGAGAAAACATGTTTATTATTCCTAATACAGCAAAAATGCTGGGAAGTCTTTGGCTGGTGTTGACGATCCATGTCTCTTTAAATTCTTTCTTCTTAGATTTTTTCTGTATTAAGAATAATAAACATGTTTTCTCCTCTTGTTCGTGTCCTTTCTCCTTTTGTTTTGTGTCGCAGGAAAGTGTTTCCAGCCATGCTATGTGATTTCCCATTGTCTGGATGTACTCTGTCTCTCCTGGAAGTTTGTAACCGCTGTACTGATATTTCCTATATATATATATATATATATATATATATATATATATATATATATATATATATATATATATATATATATATATATATATATATATATATATATATATATATATATATATATATATATACAATGAGGTGTCCTGACACACTTACTCACTCATCAACGCACAGCCCAAACCACTGGACCAAGAACCATGAAATTTTGAGGGAAGCTTCCCCTTGCCCCGTAGGCACCCACTAAGAAAGGATTTTTTGAAATTCGGTAATTAAGGGGGTGAAAAGGGATTAAATGTGTTTTTCATTACTCCGTGATTTCTCCTAAACCATTTCAGATAGTGAGGTGATTTTTTTAAAAAATGATGCTTAAGTTAATATCTAAAAAGTATTTTTACAATTGTTCGAAATTCGTCCTTGAAAGCTCTTAAATAATAAAACGTGTTTTTAATATTAATCCCACTTATCTCCTAAACCAGTGAAAATATTGAAATGGTTTTTGCTTTGAAATAATTCTTACGTAAATATAAAAAAAAAGCAATTCCAGGATTTTTCGAAATTCGTCCTTGAAAGCTGTTAAAAAAATAAAATGTGATTTCAGATCATCATCCGTACCGCTTATACCCGTTGAGATATCGAGATGATTTTTTGATAAGAATGAAGTTTATGTAAATATCTACAAATCAAATTCAGGTTTTCAATGATGGTTGTTAAATACTGTTTTTTACAAGACCGGTGTGGTGAGTTTATAAACATGAACCTTTAATAATTAAATTGTAATTATTGGGACATTTTAAATACTATACCAGTGACTGTTATTTTGAAAGGAATTTTATGGAGTGCTCTAAGTTTGTATGGGGCGAAGTAGGACTTGAAAACTTTTTTCTCCCCAACTAGTTTGGAGAATTTCTGGAATGGTTAGCTAGTGAAGGGGGAAGTTCTTTATTCTTGTGCACTTGCTGGGGTGACGAGGTGACCGTCTTTGTACGCCGGCGTCACTACTTGGCTGGCGACAGCGCCACGTCCTCAAATGTGCCCTTGTCACGCCACTAACTCAGGTCGAAGTACAGCCCTCGCGAGCCAAAACAGAACATGTTCACTGCTTACACGGAAATATTAGCTGCCATCAACTGTTATTTTACGAGTAAAGTACTTCCCGTAGTTAACTCTAAAAATGTTATTTGTCACAACATACATTTGGTTTGCTATGAACTACTTCAATATAGCTTTGCCACAAACGAAATTTTGGCTTACAGCGTAAAGTAAAGTTAGTAAAAATGGAATTACTATTAAAATAGTTCAATGTAATTTTTATGTGTGGTAGTTGTACTTTCATAAGGTAAGCTTGTTGAAAAAAATTTCCACAAAGAAAATATAATAATGTATTTACTTTACGTATTAAACTTTTTTTGCGACAAAAATACAGGATGATCAAAAAGTCACGCAACCCGGTGTATCTGAATCTCGCGGCTTATACGACACATCCACACACTGTTTATGAGCTGCAGACAAACATTCTACGTACTGTGAAGGACATCTCACGTGCAACACTCCTGAACGTGTTTCGGAACGTGATCAGAAGGGTGCACAAGTGTGAAGAAGTGAATAGTGGCCAGTTTCAATATCTCCTGTAGTACTACTATGGGTTGCGTGTCTATTTGATCAGCCTGTACTTAGCAGTGACACATTTTTCATACAAACTTTATTTCGTGAGAAAGGAAATTTTTTTTTGATATGTAATAGTTTACGATAACGTTTTCTTTAAAATCAGTTAATGAACATTTAACTGCAATTTACAACATATAAAATGCAATGCGTTATGAACATATATTTTCAAATACATATTTACGCGCACAATTTTTTAATGTACAGTTTAAAAAAAATAGGGAACATGTTTCTGAAAAGAAAAAAAAATCGTTAATAAAATAAAATATTTGTGTATTATTTTTCGACAATTTTCTCATTTTTATGGCGCTGTTACTGAGCAGTTTGACTTCCGGCATTTTAAATAAAGTTTTACAGTACGAAAAAATTCAGATTTATAACAATCATTAAAATAACTTCGTTAGTTTTAAGTTTCAGAACAGTATCATGGTTTAATTTACCTAGGCCTACATATTTACTACAATTTATTTCAGTATTACAACCATTTTTAAAATAAGGTAGTGTTTACATTTTTTTTTTAGTATTGTGGATCGTTAATTTTGAAAACAAATTAATAAGTAGGACAACTAATTACACTAAACACGCGAATATCGCTCTGTTGCGCAATAAATAGGTAGGCCCATGCTCAGTGGAGTAAATATAGAACCGTGGGAGTAAACACTACACGGTAGCTCATATTATGTGGCTGTAACGAAGTTTTAGCCTGTGTTTTAGTGTTGTTAAGTATCCTACAGATCAACGCAAAAAAAAAAAAAACTAGTTTATACAATTATTGATAAGATCATGGCACACAATGTATACAATGTTACCATTCAGGCATGTTGCTTCACATTTGTTTACTGTTTCAGCCAAAAACCACTATTTCAGCGTGCTAGCATTTTCATGTGTATTTATTATAAGTAATTCGCAAAAAAAGTTAACTAACAACTGTGATAAATTTGGCGTTTTTTTTTTTTTTTTTTTTTTTTTTTTTTTTTTTTTTTTTTTTTTTTTTTTTTTTTTTTTTTTTTTTTTTTTTTTTTTTTTTTTTTTTTTTTTTTTTTTTTTTTTTTTTTTTTTTTTTTCGATAAGGAATTACGTACATTGTAGGCTTATGAAGTCCTGCACGCTCGTCTTTGCAGTATTTACTTTAAACATTGCTGGTTAAACTTCACGAACCTACTTTTGTTTCGTTTGCTTGTATGAATCACATTGCATTATACATTAAAAGGCATGCAAGATAACCAAACCTGAATAGCATGTGCGATGTTGTTTGGTGTTTCTAACTGCGTCGAACCAAATTCGTTTCCTGGAGGGGTTATTCTTGATTTTATCTTTCAGTAAATATGACAGAAGTTGCAGTTGGCATGTGGGTTTCCTCGTGGTTATTACGTTAACCTCTCCCTACCACTCCGTCGTTGCTCCACAGGCCTGCTCGTATCACGTCGTATTCAACGGCACTCAAGACTTGATGTTAAGAACACCGCCTACCTAGCCGAGCGATGAACTAGCATGCAAAAATCCCGTCGATACAGTTTTAACAATGGGACTTTAATAGGTATGGAAAGATAAGATGTCGAGCGAACGACTGGAATATTCAATCGTCGATAACATCTAAACTACTCATCAAAATTCGATGGGATTTTTTTCGTCGAGTAAATATTCTATTAGGGGACGTTTATTTATATAGCACTGGACGGTAGTATGCTTTGCTTTCGAGTAAAAAAGTAAGAAACGGTACTTTAAAAAAAGGATTTAGTACCTCAAAAATCCATAAAAATGATAATTGTAGCTGTTGTAATTTTTAGTACGATAATATCAAGGAATTTATAACAACCAAATTAAACAAATATCCACGTTTTGATTTTAAAATATATTTTTACTGTACGAAAGCATTTGCGCGAGAGGTTTACGGATGTTAAAATTATTTTGAAATCAACGCAAATATTTTTTTTAGTTTTGGTTGTCATAGAGTCCTATACATTAATGTTCTAAATATTGTAAAAGTTACTGTTTTCCATTTTTATGGATTTTGTGGTTTCAATCCCTTAATTAAAAAAAAAAACTGTTTTTTTTTATTTTTTACTTGAAAGCAAAGCCTACTACCGCCCACTGCTATGAAAATAAACGTTCGCTAATAGAATATCTACTCGGCAAAAAATATCCCATGGAATTATGATGAGTAGTTCAGATTTTATTGACAATTAAGTATTCCAGTAGTTCGCTCATCTTACCTTTCCGTGCCCCTTAAGTGGTGACATACAATTTTACTGATGGCACGTCTGTAGCAAAGTTAAGTGCACGTATTTTATATACGAGTTCCACAAATATATACGGTTAGTACGTTTTGAAGCACTCCAATATAAAAAAAAAACTTTTTTTTTTGCTATGTTGAGGGCTTTGAAGCAGTGTTTTTTACATGAGCGTAGAGTCATTCCATCCTTGAACTGTTTTATTTCGTTTCGTACTTTAGAAGAATGCGTATATGTGCTATTGTTTCGTAAATAAGTATTTACGAGCACACAGCAATGCATTTGAAGAGCATTGTAGGCGAGGCCTTATTGTATCATCTTGGCTGGCCGTGTCTTGCACGCCCGAGATCTAGAAGAAGGGAAGCAGTAAGGGTGACACAGGTTAGCGCATCGCACATTATACTAGTCTCTAGGTGCAAGAAATTAAACTGGTGTTTAAGTGTTACCATTTACAGAGCTCATCAAAGTAACATTCTGTTAAGTATCTATTATTTTATTGCTTGAAAATAAAGATCGTTTGTTCGAGCATACACCCGTTTTTACACTCTGAAATTATACCTAAACGAAGGTCGTCTATACACTGTTTTCCAGCATTTTCTGTTTGCGAGAAAACAAGCTCTAATTCATTGTTAATGGATGACTTATGAAGATAATTTTGATAAGAATAATATTAAAAAAACGCACTTCATTGTAACAACAGACTATATAACCGACAGAGAGGTCACTATATTTATAACTTGCGTAGTTATGTTTACTATGACAAGTCACTTAACTATACTAATTGGCAGAAAAGACATAACATGTGCGTACGAGTTAATTTCTTTCAACGTTATTCCTTAGCAGACATATCTCTTGCACACTGAACACTTATCTTGTTGAATTATAATTTCTAAAGCTTTGCACACGTATCAACGACCTGGGCAAGATGGCGGTCACCAGATCTCTTCACAATCCAATGCAATGACCTGGTATTGACACCAAGACACTTGTACTGTAATAGATGCCCTGAGTATCCAAAATTGAAACTGTATTTGAGGAGAAACGTGTTACATACAAGTGTTCTAAAGTGTTCCAAGTGGCCGAATATTCTACCATAAGTGTATCGGTCGTGGCTTGCGTATATCGTGGCCTTCGAGATCCCTTGGCTAGAAAGAGCTGGATTTTTATTAGACGGGATATTTTAAGATTTGGTGTATTTTTGCCCGACTGATAGTGTCTGTGAACTCCGAGAACGCATTGTGAATTGTTGTCAGTACATTCTGAACACGTGTGGGATTTTCGAACGGATACGGGCAAAGATGATGAGACGTACTGAAGTTTGGCTTTACATGAACGGTAGCCGTGTGGAACATTTGTTGTAATAATATACAGTAATTGTCCAACAAGTGCACATCAGTAGTTTTGGTTGACAAACTAAAGAGAGGTATGACATGATGTGAGTATGGATCAGTACCAGACTGAAGCGGCGGGGGAAACGCCATAGAAAACCCGCCGAGAAGTGGCATCGTCCGACACGATTCCCACATATAAGAATTCAGGGACCGACTCCGCCGGGAATCGAACCCGGATCGCCTTGGTGGGAGGCGAGTTTTCTAGTCACGGCGCTAACCGCGACCCCTGCAGTTTGGATTCTAAGGGCGCGGCCTACCGCAATTTTCATCACCATTTTTTTTTTTTTTTTTTTTTTAATTTTTTGTTAGTACCAGATATTTTTTTCTTATTTTAGAGACAAAATGTGACTAAATTTGGCTCTTATGGAATTTTTTTTTCTCTCATATTTTTCGCGTAATGGCTTGTTAGTCATATTTTGCATGTTCCCGTTTTAACGACTACACTAAAACCAACTGATATACCAAACTAAAAAAAATCACAGTGGATAAAGACATTGCAGGATACAATGTCATGCTCATAAAAATAAAGAATACATATTATTTGTATTTAAAAAATTCTGAAACTGAAAATTAAAATTTTAAAAATTCAAGATAAAAAAATTTATAAGAGTGAAATTAAGTCAAATTTTGTGTCTTAAAATAAGAAAAATAATATCTGGTACAAATAAAAATAAAAAATGGTGATGAAAATTGCGGTAGCCGCGCCCTTAATATACTCAGTCGTCAACAGTCGCATCGTGGAGTAAATTGGTTCCCGGACCTACGTTTACTACGATCATTCGTTTCTTTCATTGCCCTCTACTCGGCCCTTTCGTTTGTTTCTCTAGCAGTCAATAAAACAATGTGGCTCAAAGGTAACACATTACTCTCGTATTCTGGAGGCCCCGGGCTCGATCCCCGACTCCGGCCATACAGATTTCTGTTTTCCATGGTTTCCCGAAATATCTCCAGGCGAATGCCGGGACGGTTATTTAACAAAGGCCATGGCTGATTCCTCTCCCAGCTCCTGTCATTGTACCAAATTGTGAGTCACCGTCTATAATGACCTCGCTGTCGACGAGACGTATACATTACCTGCAATATTCAAAACACCTTGTCTACAACCATTGCTGTTATAAATTTCCACAAAAAATCTTTGCAAATTTGTACAATGAGGAACAATTTTTCAAATCTCAAAATCTCCAAAAAAATTGAACATTTTGTTTATGACCAAATCTGTATAAACCACTTCTACTAAATATGAAGGTGTAACGGATTTTCATATAAAGTGAATATTTGCCATTGGGAAGGATATTGAAAGATGTATTTTGGTAACAAAACTGAATAAATTCACATTTTCTTTTTAAAGCCAATATAAATCTCGGTTATCCTAATATACATTGCAATGTTTGTTATTTTCAAAACTGAATAAATCCACATTTTCTCATTAAAAGTCAGTATAAGTCTCGGTTATAATATACATTGCAACGTTTGTTGTTTTCAAAACTGAATACATAAATACATGTTTGTATTTGAAAGTCTCACTCTCCATATACATTACTGTCATTCTGTCGCAAGAGATAGCAGCATTGTAACCTATAGATACATAGTTGTCAACCTTGAAACATTTGCTGTCCTGCTGGTCTATTCATATATCCAAAACCCTTTTATTTTTTTTTTAATGTATTATGTCCATTCTTTGTCAAAACTCAATGTGCCATATTTAAAACAGTGCATTTTTGGTACCTCATTGTTGCTCTGACTGGGTATTCTACTGGTTTTTTTTTTTTGAGGATACATATTTTTTTTTCTCTCTCCTGAAAAGTAAAATTTTTTGGAGAGATATTTTGTTTTGAAAAAATGCTCCTCAATTCTAAAATAGTTAATTGAATGTAAAATTTTTGAGTCACCCACGCTTATGCCTGTGAAGTATATCGAACTCTCTGGGTAATGTCCTTGTCACGTGCACAGTCTTCGGGTTTATTCCAGGCAGTTAAGCCCTTGTTGCCCGCGGCTGATAGTCGCAGAGGCTGTCGCCCTGGCGACATGGGCGATAGTCGCAGCCGCGTGCAAGTAAAGGCCCGACTTTACGAGCAGGCAATCGCGACACTGTATCTCGCAGCCCACGTATAAAGAAAACCGCAAGAAAGCGCACGTACTCGCACCGCCATATCATCGTCCCGACTTTTAATTACGATGAAGGAGTAATACGTAGGAAAGTAAGACTTCGTGTTTCTTCGATAGCGATGTAGTTAAGAGTAGACCGATTTTCGTTAGCTTATAACTGGTTTTGACGGCCACAGAGCAAATTAACTTGTATTGTTTGAAGAGATTTTGGTCTCAACATAACATCTAGATGTGTAGTGATAAGCTATATGGAGCAGCGCCAGAATGAAGGAGCGGAGGAAATGGGAGATCTCCGAGAAACCGTTGGTCGGCGGGTTTCCTCAGGGATCTCCCGTTTCCCCCGCCCTTTCATTCCGGCGTTGCTCCATACTCAGCACATATCACCCCTCACTAGTGCTAAAGACCTTGATGTTAAGCGCTAACCAACAAGCTCTCACTCACTCTTCCTCTACTGACCTCGATGTCGACGAGACGTAAAGCCCACTTACCTTATAACCACGCTTGCCTACCGTGATACCACTTCTTCTGCTGTTATCTGACAATATTTTTTTGCGATACAGGCTGTTCAGGTGCCGATTTTATGATAAAACAATTAAACTAACTTGCAGATTATTTTACATATACAAAATTACTAACATCTTTAACACTGAATATTGCTCCATCCTAGATATTTAATCAAAATTGTTTACTTTCACTCAGTTGCTTCTTGAAGTCATAGGAACTTCATGAACATTTTTCTCTGAAAATGGGACAACCGGTTCCCTTAATTAGAGTTTTATAAGTTGTACTCTGGTCATAATGTTTAGAATATAACATGCAGTTTCCTTAGAAAATTTATATGATTGTAACATGCAGCTCAATTACAGAATAATATAACAATACTGTAAGATTTGTTTTGAAAAATGTTACAAAGTTAAAAAACCAAAAACTTATAATTATATTAATTAATTATTAAATTATGTTGTGCTCTTATTAATTTGATCTTTCACCGTTGCATTATCAAATATCACGAAAATAAAATACTTAAACCATAAAAAAAAAGTTTTTAACCACTTCAAAACCTGAGTTTCACTTTACCCACCTGCAGCAATAAAGTTTAAATTGTAAATCACTGTTAAAATTGAAAATAAATCTAAAGAAAATAATAAATTGTTACAGTAACAGTTTTAAACGATAAACTGTTAAATTACTCGAAGACTATCGCAATTGACTAAACAATGACATCTTGAATTCATAATCTAAAATGTGAAGTAATATCTAATTGTTATAAAGAAAATATGAAGAAACAAAATTTTTCTTCGAAATTATTCTGAAAAGGTTTTACGTACAACAGTTTTGTTTGGAAGCGTTATCTTCAAAACTAATCTATTTATAATTAATTAATATCAAAATTGATTCTCCATTTCAACTTTGTGCTTCAAATATGTTGAAGTGTGTACGTAAATATGTTTTTCTACTCATTCATTCCACATGTGCCCATTGTGATAATGAATGGAAATAAAACATACATCTAACAAAGATGGAATGCCATTGTCAATGTACCATGTTCGTTTAAATAATTGTTTTGGGAAAGTGATGCTGCGGTCGGGCAGCAACCCAAATAACTATAAAGCGCACTGAAACCAGGAATTCCCACATTCCTTGTAACGGTCACGCCTTGGTATACAAATCAATGAAAAACCCACGAATAGAACATTTCTAGTTTCTCTAAGAAATATCGCAAAAAAAAAAACTATCCTACGAATTAAAAAATCTAACTTCTGAGCAAAAAATTTCCCGAGTGACGTTCTTCGGCGCACAATCTCTGACGCCGAAGTAGTCGTTCATTTAACAGTGTGCGAGAGATAATGACAAACGAATACGTCATTCTGGCTGAAAAAATATTTGCTCGTGAAGTAGGCGGCAACACAAAGAATTTTATATATATATATATATATATATATATATATATATATATATATATATATATATATATATATATATATATATAAATTTTTGAAAGCCTGTATATGTATGGACCATGCTGTCATGACGAAGTTAAAACTGAGCCGTAATACTTGTAACAAAAATTATTTTCAGTTAGTGTGTCAACGTTATTGGTACGTAAATTTGGAACACAATCGTGCGTTGATACATTTACCTGCGTAGATTTATTATTTCTTCTTATTTTTTATTCATGAGAAAACCTGGTGCGAAAGAAGGTGGGGGGTTACACATCCTGTAGTATCTGCAGTAGTCAAATGTGTACAACTTAATTGGAATGACTGAAAACTTATGTCCCATATTTAGCAAATTTCTGACACATTATCTCTCAATTTCACTTCAGTGAAAAGGCACAGAAAACATAATTTCTTACATTATGAAATTCTTACAGCATCGCAAAAGAAATATGGAGAATATTCAAAATGCTGATAGATAGAAGTGTATGTAACAATTTTCCTTGCCCTATGTTTAGGCACGCTGCTGAGTTCAAGGTATAAGCGTACAGAGTTATAAAAGTAAGAGAGGGCTTGAACTGTAGCAGTGGAGCAGGAATACATTGCCTACTTCGGGAAATTCGTGTTCGACGTAGTGGATTGGTCACATTTAAAATTTCTTTTACCCTCGTGTTCTTGGCGTCTATCACGATAACTCTATTTCGGCGTTCTCCTCGTTTTATTGGATCTATAAAACTTTCTTGTCAATGGCCCTTCATTTTTCTCTACGACCTAGAGTCACAAATTCATATTTCAAGCAGCCAATCCTGGGCGTTCGTGACGCAGGTCATTTAAAAAACATAGTTGAGTTAAGAAGATATAAGAAGGAGGAAATGAAGGAAAGGGAAAAAACTAAAGAGAGAAAAAGTCCCGAGCTAGATCGATAGCACTCGACGTTTTACCGAAAACACCAAACGTTTTCCAGGAAACTCTTTATATAAATTAGAGTAGGCCGCTCCCAAATAAAGTAGCATAGCACCTGTTGCAATGACATTATTTCGCTGTACTAAAATAGAAGTCAATTGAGTGAATCTGAAGTGTGATTTTACGAATTCATGTTCCGATACCTCAAAGAAGACATTCCATTAAAAAAAGTAAGGCTATAAACAGAGCACGTAACTAAGCATTCTCTCATTGAGAAATAAAAAAAAAACTCGAAAGGTTTGATATTATTTGTACTGCGTACTATTGGTAGAGTAATCATTGATAGTTGTCTGACTTCAAAATATATTTATTGATATACCGTGAGCGGGGGTGATTTTGGACACGTGGGGAGACTTTGGGACATTACAAAAATTATTTCTCGCATATATGGTATCCTGAATAAAGCAATGTACTTGCGATAAATTTCTAATAATAAATATACACATGTCATTTAATTAATATTTACTCACAGTTGACAGTTATGGAGAAAAAATATTATATAACTGTCCCAAGTCACCCTTACTTTTCGACGTTAATGATGTAAAGCCAAACTCGAATTCTTAGACTGAACTTCATATACACATACTGCGTGTGTAAATATATGTGTGTGTGTGCGTGTGTATGGCTTGTATCGCTTATGTAAATCTGCCACTTTGAACATCACGCACAGTGTTAGGCATACTAAACCTAGAGTTAATAACGCTGTCCAGTTGCAAGGTCGCAGATGTTAAAAATTCAAATGCAATATTCATGTACGCAATATGAATTGCTTAATGTGTTCTTAATTAGTTTCTACCTAATATAAAATTAATGTGATTAACTAGAAGTATTTACGTCAAATGTTGTTGGGGCTGTTTTTGTTTAATTTATGGACTGAGACCAGCGAAAATAGTGGTAAGATACTACAAATTGCCGGGAGGCTCTTTTCACATTATTACATTGTCACACTCCTACATGTTCGGAAAATTGTTTTAAAGTTCACCTTATGTATTGACTGATCTTTATAATCGTTCTTGTTGCTTGATTACAACGATAGTTTTGGTCTGGAGTGACTATAAAAATATATTTTACTGTATTCGTATATTACCCGTTTGCACATAAACAGTAATAAGTTTTTAAATTACCTGAAATTTTTTACTTACATATCACTTGACATTATTATAATTTATTTGTTTAAGCGCATGAATAATATACTCTACTATATTTTCAAGTAGGCGTTCTCAATGAAGCAATACGTGATGAGGCAGTCTTGTTATTTGTCTTATTTTATATTTTTTTAAAACTAGTTCAATCATTTTACGAAGCGTTTGCTCATTTATCAGTCACAATCTTCCGGCACAGTACTGTGTCTAGTGTTTTTTTACAGTCTCAGTGATACTTATGTTTACAAATGTCCGGTTTACGTTATTAATTGAAGTCATCATCTCTGTCGCCTATAGTTTATTTAGAATAATGTTAAGAAGCATTAGCGGTGATCATTTTGATGCATAGAGACTAAGGAGATGCTTTGGATAAGAGTGCATACCAATTAAATAAAATAGGGCGTTAAGATTAGTTATGTAATTCTTTAAGCTAAATCCGATTACGGAACAATAAAATAATAATATTATTGGTTACAGCGATAATACGAGAGACAAGCGGTTTCATTTCCATAATGATTAGGAAGTAGTAAAGAGCTCTGCATATCTAGTTTGTAACCACGGATTTCAAATGGAAAATCAAATTTAATGTAAAAAATTTAAATTAGATAACTTTCAAAAGTAAAGACTTGAAAAAAGCAACGAAAATTTATTGAGAACCACCCCTCGTATTTTTACTTTGCGTTTTTTAGGTGCCGTGTTCTGTCGTTTCCAATATAATCCAAAAACATGCACGTTTAACATCTTATTCTTACAATGATGTGCCTATGGTTATAAGTGAAACCATTTAGGCCTGCTACGTTCATTAACTTTTCATCATATTGCTTTTTCCAAAATGTGTATTAATATTTTTGTTGTTTCGTGATTTTAAAATGAAAGTCTATGTATATATCTTTTTTTCTCAGATACTAAGTTACTTTCTTTTTATCTCTGACATTTTCTTTGTAATCTTTTTGCAATGGGAATGCATGAAATCACGAAATATTTTGGACAGGCACTATTAGAACACTACCGAAATCTAGCGTTGATAAAAAAAAGCCGCTAAAAGAAACTATTTTAGTTTGCCAGTAAGAAAAAACCTGAAAACTCTCCTTACGAATTCTGCCAAATAATATTAATTAATGAAAATCAAAGTTTCAATCAAATGTCGAAACGAAAAAAAGGTCAAAATACCACATTTAATTCAACAAGGGTAATTTCTATGACCAAGGAAAGGTTACACACAAACAGGGTAACAAACACGATGCCACATGCACAAAACTAAAATACACAGCCATTTCAGAGCTGATGTCTGCTACCGTCTTAAGAATGAGCGAGATATTTTGATCAGCGCTTAACATCGAGGTCATCGGTGCTCGTTAGGGGTGACATGAGATGAGAATGGTGTGGCGCCGGAATGAAAAAAAAGGGGTGGGGGAGAACGGGCGATCCCAGTGAAAACCCACCGACAAACGGCATCGCCCAACACGATTCCCACATGCGAAAATCCGAGAACTACCCCACCGGGAATCGAACCCAGATCACTTTTGTGGGAGACGAATGGTCAGACCATTCAGCCCCTCCTGTCTTAAGAGAGGGAACACTGCAAATAATTAGATTATGTATGTACATTTACATTTCATACAGCAGTGCTGCCAAAAAAGTTGGTAAACGTAATATTTTTGAACGAACTTTACGAGTTCTACGCAAACATATTTCGTTCTTTTTAAATTAGGATATGTCGTCGGCTAACGAGGTGACTATGGAACACAGAGGCTATAGTCTGTTTGACGTAATAATTCCAGCAAAACGATGTTTATGTTCATGAACTGCACAGTTTGAGAGCCAGCTGAGTGAGTTTGTACCAAAATCACTTGTGTCTGAGGAAAACAGTACTAATTCCAATGGCAACAGCTGGTAAAGAAATGTGAACACAACTGTCAACAAGTGTAATTCTTACATGAGACGCACTATAGGTGCGCTCATCATGAACAGGGCTAGAAACATGATAGACGAATCTGTTGGGACGACACTTGTCACAGGAAGATTTTCGTAACTGCTGTATATATACAGCGTCTTGCTGGGAGTTGGCGTGAACCATAGGCTCTGCGTACTGGCGTGTGGGTGACGGCAACACACACACAGTAAAATAAATATTTTGTAGTTAAAATAAATTGGGAACTAAGTTTCAAAAAAAATTGTTCAGTTTACAAAAAATATTGTCAACTTTACAGTAAATGTTTGGAAATATACAAGTATGGCTGCATAGTTACAATAATTTTTTGTATATTTACAAAAAAAAATGGTGTACTTACAACTGTATTCCTTGTACATTTTGCAATAAATGTTAGAAGTGACACAGAATGTTTTCTTGACAAGTTCCCAATAAATCTTTTTTGTAATAGCACACTGTAAAATGTGACAGGCCAAGGAAAGTACCTGTGTTTCACATCGAACAATCTGCTCATATAATGTATCCCTCTAGTGTCTTCACGTATTTGGAAAATTCAGACCACTTAAATGACCACCGACATTCTTGTTGTAGTGCCTGGACTGATAAATGTTTTTACGTTAGTTGACAAGGATTTTGTAGTAAAAGTACGAATTGTTTTTACTGTGCTGATACTTGGACTAATCAAAGAATCAACGTGACGGAGGAGAACACACAGAATCCTGCGGCCTCAAACTGCTGCATGTCGCAACCACGAGTAGATATTGAAATCGTATCAGATGTACACCTGACTTCCTTGCAGCCTGTAGCGTGAAAGCTCCTGTAATTTCGGATTCATTAGCTAACAACCCGCTTTATATGCAAACTTGTCAGGTCCGATGAATTATGTGCGTCTGCGGGCGGCACGGTAATAGGCTGCTAGGTAGGTCAGCTGTATAAATAACTCTCCTACTCTTATTAATTTTTTTCTCTCTGCCCGTGGCGACCTGTGCAAAAGAATGAGGCTAGAACCGGTAAGCCAATTTAAGAACTTGTTAATAGACCATATATCCTAAGCTAAACGCTAAGTGATGTAATGAATGTGTGATCGTTGTTAGACTGAGGTTTGATGGCATAATATAAAAGCAAGCAGGAACTGAGCAAGGGAAATTAACAAGAGAGCATTTAATGTTAAAGGAAATATTATGAAATATTTTTAAAAAATGACTTATTTCTGAAATAACACGGTATTCTCACAACAGTTTTGTCTTTTAATATACTATTGCTGTCCAGGCATCGTTGCAATGTCCATTAATTTTTTTGGGAACTCCGTTCTGCCCCTCTTCCCTGTTTTTCAATCCACCATCTTGTATTCTGGCAGAAAGCTTCCTGGGCGCACAGACAGCAACTCACCAAAGTTTTCGTCCCAATTGTATGAATGGCATAGGAAAGAATAGGCAAACGAACGAACAAACAAACATTAGTTTTTACATATTACCAAATTTTATGGCTATGGATGGGACCGTATAAAAGTAGGAGAGTTGCAGTAGCATCTAATGACGATGACTATCGCTAAAATATTCATCGTGTTCAAATATCCACTACGTATACCAATTTTAAAGACGATTGGTTAGCCGGCATAGACGTCGATGCACTGCAGCGTCATCTAGTGGCGAGTAGACGAGTTAGAGTAAAATGGGCAGCGTAAAAATATTCTCCATTAAAATATACATATATGTGCCAAGTTTCATGGTGATCGGTGAAACGGTGTTGCAGTTTATCGCATCTAGCACAAGACACTGAAACAGAGTGCATCGTAGAACATTCGCCTGACTGACATTTTTAGTGGTGACCGCAAAATTTTAAGCAAGTCTACTGCATGTTTCTATAGTAGTTTCCCACACAACCCTTAAGTAATTTTTCAGATTTGTTTGGTTGCGAATGCTGTTTTTAGCTCATTGGAGAGGCTCGTAAATAATTTTATTATTTGACGTGACTGTTTGAAACGACTTAACCGTCATCTTTTGAAGTGTGTTGTCTTTTCGTACACTGACACAGTAGGTAGACATGTGAAAGAGTTCCGTAAAAAAATGTATTTACGAGCACTCTGCAACGCATTTGAAGCGCGCGGTAGGCGACGCCCTTTATGCTTTGTCATACGTCAGAAAAATTAAAATACTATCAAACCACTAGTACATGTAATTGAATTACTGGCCTTCTAATATTGATTTCATTGAAGTCCATCCGGCGTCTTTTAAACGGAATTCACTGTGTGTTTTAGAAAACGGAAAATACATTTGAATAGTGGCTTTGATTAAGCACTTTTGAAGTAAATTTAAAAAAAAATTACGAAATCTGCGTTTATCCTAGCATCAACGCTCTCTCATACATAAATTATTATTACAAGCGAATGAGGATTTTTTTTTAACTTCATTTTTCATAAACTGAAAAAAAAAAAAAAACCAACATATAATGAAATTTCTTCTTTTCGTTTTAAGTCATCCTCGAGAAATAACAAACGTTTAGGTGAAATATTAATGTTTTAAAATGTCTTAAAGTAACTTTATGTATGCTCTGTTTATATAACCTAGAAATGCAGTAAAGTTTATTTTTTCTGGAGGCGCATAGGTACATAAAATGAACAAATAATTTGTCTGAAAATAAGTAGATATGCATACACTTGCAGTTAATAAATGAATCAATTTAATCAGTATGTGGTAATTGGCTGCTCAAGGATTTGTTTGGTTTTGCACCATGACGTTTACAAGTAAAATTATATGGCCACCAATTAAAATCCTTAGAAGAAAAAGTAGTTCGAAATAACTGAGTGGCAGTGTAACGTTGAGCTCATAAAGGCGTTGTAATCATTGACAAACGCATTGTTTTCGCCAGTACTGCTTACATATGTTAGTGCATTCAGTGAAAATAAGATTGTTTCTCGAGAACTTCCCTAAATGCTATAGACCTACGTAGAAAATTGAACTTTCAAATTTCTATAAGGAAATCAAATGAAAAAAAATCTACAAAACGGGTTTTGTCAACTTTATGAAAAAATATTTTCCATGGTTATAAATTACTTACTTCTATTCCAGGCAGTGAACTTTAGTATCTTAGATTCCGGTAGAAGAAATTACACCTAACAATAAGCAATGTTTGAGCAAAACACTCGCTCTTTGGTAAAGTCTCTTTTGCCGATTTTATACGAAGACTTTTAAAAACCTATATAGTTCAATAACATTTAAGAGTTTATAAACGTAAATTCTATTGTGACGAAAGAGTTGCCTGACGTTATTTATCTTCCTAAAATTATGACTTACTCGGTAGTTTTGTAAACATTTTTGTTGTATAGCATTAGCTCGACAGCGTTTGAGTGCAGTTTTGCGGCAGTTAATTATCAACTGAAAAATAAATTTTATTTAGTTTAGTTGCAACCGATACCCTTTTTCTGTTGACTGTTATGTCACGTACCACAAGTTAACACTCTTGCTTTCTAGCACATATTACACGAACTAAATAAGGAAGTATTTTCATTTTATGTGTACGACTTCTGAGATTTATGTAGCTTGTTTCCTGGAATATTAAGAACAAGTTGAAAATATTTCGTATGATTGGTGTGAGCTATTTTTGGAAAACACTTGCCATAGGTAACATATCAAATTACATTTAATTGGAAGGAGTTTAACCTAAATAACTCTATTGGTGTATCAGATAGTGAGATTATTAGTCGTCTGACAGCTTGGAGAAAGTTGCTGTAACTATCACTCACACAAATGGAATTTCTGGGTATATATAACGCAAAAATGTATTTGTAGAGGTTTTTGAATGGAAATTTTGGGAGTCACGGTTTTCCTAATTAGTATAAAAATTGATGTGCGTACGTTACGATAGGGAATAAATATTCTACTAAGAGGTTTTCACGTCCAAGAAAATTACTATGAAATACTTTTTTTTGCAGCACCTACACATTTGTTTAAAACCTTTATCTTTTTAGGATTGCAGATATTTAGGAGAAGGAAAAATGTAGCTTGAATAGTATCCTCCCCATTGTCTAACCTATCGTTAATTACACAGTGTATTTCAGGTCATTCCGGCCTACGGTGCGAGAGGTCCTGGGTTCTAATCCCAGTACGGGCATGGATGTTCGTGTAGTTTTCTTAAGCTTAGTTTGTTTGTAAGCCATCCCTCATTAAGCATGAGAAGTGAATAAACCGGGTGTGTGTGTGTGTGTGTATTACAGGTCATAAAAAATTCAAAATATTTATATTTATTTGGTTTATAACCGATTCATATTTCATGTCATTTGTTGTCTCTAGGGAAACTTTCTACAACTAAGCGACAATCTTTAAACATTAACAACCAGAGATAGTAGAAGCTTTGAAATATCTTCAGTAATATTATTATAATTACTATAAATGTAATTTTCAGCAACATAGCAAATGGTTGCCACTGTTACGTACGAAGTTTTATTTTGACTGATGATGCGTTTTGTTTGCGAATATTTAGCGACGGCAGTACTGGGCTATAATTTGTATCCTGTTATGATGACTTAGTTCTTGAGTCTTAATCAAATTCAGGTCGATAATAGTAATCTGAATCATTTACTTTGTTTTACTGTGGTAACCCAGTAGATGACCCAGAAGACTAGGCATGCCAAACGTCACGATAGATAGTAAGGATTTCAAGGATAGCCCAAGTCCGGAATTTTTGGTTCATATTTCATTCTTCAAATTGTGTCATATTTTTACAACTGTCGTACAGGTGCTTAAGTGACTTGTTGAACATCAACAAAAATATACAAATAATCATAATTGTAACTGTTACCAAAGCTTATACTGATCAGATAAATCCACGATGTTCAAATGTATTCATTTCTGCTTATGCACCCTAAGATTTATAGTAGGCTTTCTAATACACTTTACCTCTCGCATCCCACGTAGGCGATCCACGTTCGATTACCGGCGGGGTCGGTCTCCAGATTTTCCCTCGTGGGAATCGTGCCGGAAGATGCAGCTAGTTGGCGAATTTTCTCGGGGATCTCCCGTTTCCTCCATTCTTTGCTTCAGACGCTGCTCCGTATTCATATCATGTCCCCCTTAAAGCTCTAAAGACCTCTATGTTGGGTGCTGCCTTAAAATCCCTTCGCTTCTCTTCTATTACATGTCTGTCTCATCACAGGCTGGGGGAAGGTGATAATTTGTAAGCAGCCAATGCCCTACTTCCTAGGTGAGCACTGTTTCCTTTTTGCAGATTCGAAGACATTTGGTTTGCTTTTCTCACTGTACCGGCAACCATATACACTGGAGCTACATTGTAAAAAAAACTTTCGTAAAGAGTAGTGGAAGTTTTTATTCAATACACTAAATGGGACATTGTCTATGCCTCAGCTCGTAAATGTAGCAAATGTTGATCACTATTACTATACAATTTGGGAAACATTAGTATAGTTCTGATTGTTTCCTGAACATGCATAAGAACGTTTCAATTGACGGCAGGGAAACAATTCTGCAATACTTTCTTTTTTAATTTTTCTAAACATTGTTGTGACAAATTAACAGACATTGTCTTTCAGTGTAGCCTACGAGAAGGCTTTAAAGTTTCACGTAATTTTGTTAGTATTTCGTTAAAGGTACCATCTTAGTCCATCCGAATTCATGAACATCAAACACGAATCTGTTATTGTGCTACTAGTTGTGTTATAACTTCTCTAAAGGGAAATAACATACTTAAGAAATGTGAGGCATTACATTTTTTCTTATAATTTTAATGTGAATGATTTACAAAAATAGCATTAACGTCATATGATAGTCTAAGCCGTGGTTCAGGAAGCTTTGTCTTGAAAGAAATGAAAGAATTAAACATTTTCTTCCCACTCAAGTACGAACAATTCGCATTTACTTAAATAAAAAAAAATATTCTGTTAATCAGAAATACGTGCACATCAAACGCTTAGTTCAAATAAATAAATAAATATAAACACTATCTACATATATATATATATATATATATATATATATATATATATAGAGAGAGAGAGAGACAGAGAGACAGAGAGAAATAGAGAGAGGTTATTTTTCCAGCAAAGCTTAATATTGTTACATTTGGCGACGAACTATGTTCACTGTGCCTATTGAGGAATACGGTAAGTAGTTTTGGTCGTCTAAGCTGCAAGAAGATAAGTACATTCCAGATATGACAGAATGGTACTTTCAAACAGTATATGCTGTTGATAAAATGCCCTCCAGCATATTTATAAATATAAACCACAATTTTCGACTGCTCTAATTCAACATTTAATTAGTAGATGCAATAGAATCTACTATTAGAGGCATGCATTGGCTTTGGCGGCTTTGTCGCGTTAATAAACATACTTAATTATTTATATGATTATTTGTGTTTATTATGATTATTTAGTATTTATTTGCACATGCCAGTGTGTTCCTTATCGCTCCCACTGAGCAAGGTGGCGCAACCCTAACACGCTGGATTCTCATTACAAAGGACCCGCATCCGCCCATCCTGATGTTGTTGTTCCTTGATTTCCCTAAATCACTCCAGAAGAATCCTGGGACCGTCCCTTTATACAGGCCATGGTCAATTCGTCTCACTGCTCCTGTATTTGTGTACAGTTCGGCATACTGACCTAGAATGAACTCACTGTCGACGAAACATAAACCCCAATTTACACACTGCTCTTAACCTTCAGAGGTGGGCAAAACTTAAGATAGGCGACTATCTTAACTTTTCAATTTATAATTTGGGTGTTTATGTTACTCTCTATAAGATGAAAATTCGAAGTTTTCTCACACACCTAATTTGAGTAGTAACATGTTCATTAAAATTACTATACAAACTTTTAACTACACTAGTGTGAATGCTGTGGAAATGTTAGTTTTCTTATTCCTGGATGCATTATTAATATGCATATATTAATATGAGAGAGTGAGCGTGGGGGGAGGGGAGAGAGAAAGAGAGAGAGAAAGAAAGCGAATGTGCTACGGAAAACATGATAGTATTTTTATTTCACTGTGTTTATTAGTACATTTAACATAATTAAAAGTATTTAATACAGAAATAAATATTTCTTTCAGTTTTACTGTCACCCTCCTTTATTGGTGTCAACTATAGGTTAATTATCGTGAAAGAGGGGGTTCGTATTTCAAACCTGTAAAGGTTTTTTTTTAATATTTCTGTGGAATTGTTAGGGCGATGGGGCTGGGTGTGTGTTGACGGCCTCGATTACTTACTCGACTTTTCTTTGAAAACGTGTCGCTTCTTGCTTCCTGTCCTATATTTGGCTCGTTATTAGACAAATACGAACCGCCAACATTCTTACAATGCACGTTACGCTGCAAAAAAATTATTGAAGAGAAACCTTAAATAAATAAAAAATTGTATTTAACCCATCACTCAACAGTGACCACCGACGCACAAATAAGAATCGAATAAAAAAACTACTTCGTCCATGATGTCATTTTGATATAACTTCACTCTGTTAAACTGTGTTTCTTGGCGGTACGTGATCGAAGGTGTCAAGTTTCTTGTACCTTTCACGCCAACCTCTAAGTTTACGAAAATCTGTAAACCGTGTCGTAAGGTGGTTGCAGATTTCAGCAACCACCTTACGACACGGTTTACAGATTTTCGTAAACTTAGAGGTTGGCGTGAAAGGTACAAGAAACTTGACACCTTCAATAACTTCACTCATTTCAATAGTCTACAAAACTTCCTTATTTACTTAAGTATTTGACTACCCGTGAGAATTTGGGTTCCTATGGAATTGTGGGTATCTAAAACTGCAAGCAAAGATTGTAAATGTAATAAAAATTATCGGCTGGTTTCAAAGACTGAATACATCAGCAAATAATTTTCTTCCAATATATATTTGTGTTTAATTCTTCATACTCCAAAACCGTCCTCATTCGAATACTTCTTGTGTGTCATTGATCAGAAAGAATGTTTATGTGTGTTTATTGCTTTTCTAAGCACCATGTATTTGCATTGTAGTTTCATAATGACATTAGGCACTAAACTGATAAGGAAAGTTTAATATTTATCAGTGGTGATGACGTCCATGTGTAGAAGTAGTCTGGGTTTATAATGTACTACATAAGGTGTGTGTAACATAGACTTCTCACGCTGCTTGTCACTCTTGAAATGCTTTGTTTTTCCCTCATGTGTTTTCATAAGATCCTATCCTCACTGTATTTCTGCTCGCCTCTTCACATTTGTCTTCTGTTTCTGTTTTTCCAGTGGGCTTCGGTGGCCTCGTGGTTCTTCCGGCCCGACTCTTCTGTCCTGCCCTGCACCACCACCACCACCACCACCACCACTACCACCATGACCCCAGCCACGAGAACCACCACCACCACCACAGCCACCTCGGTGGCCACGAGGCTGAGTCCTGTCGACCACAGGCACTTCGCGGCGCTCGCACCCGCCATTTGCACGGTAACGTCCACTTACATTCTCTCTCTCTCTCTCTCTCTCTCTCTCTTAGGTTCGCTATCCTGACCCAAGCGAATGACGGGATTGTTCCTTAACATAGGCCAAGGCTGATTCCTATCCAAATTCCTTTCCCCGGGTACATGTATGTGTCGATGAGACATAAAGCGACCTTAATTTTCTTTTTATTTTTCTTCACTTCTCTCTCTCTCTCTCTCTCTATCGGCAGAGGCACAGATTCACTGTCTGACCCATTTGAATGACGGACTTAATCTAAACCATGGCTGATCCTCTCCAAGTTCCTGCTCTTGGGTAATGTAGGCCTATGTGTCGATATGACGAAGCCACTTTAAAACAAATATCTTTATATTTATTTTCTCTCTTTCTCACTCTCTTTTATTCACTCCTTCACTTCATCGTGCTCTTCTAGCCGGGCAAAAAGTAATTACAAAGTCGATATTTTGGGCGGCATTACTGCTCTAATAAAAATAACTGAACAGGCAAACGGAAAACAGATTTCTTATTTTCTTTGTTACTAGCTATCGACATGGAAAATTAACGTTATTCGTCCTAACTCAACTTGAATATTTTTATAGTGTTGAAT
Source organism: Medauroidea extradentata (assembly GCA_003012365.1). Classification (NCBI taxonomy): domain Eukaryota; kingdom Metazoa; phylum Arthropoda; class Insecta; order Phasmatodea; family Phasmatidae; genus Medauroidea; species Medauroidea extradentata. Next base: position 1,501 of record PNEQ01134427.1, on the reverse strand, counting down.
TTTCGTATGAACTGACATAACTGTTCAATGTGCAGACGATACTTAGTTTCTAAAGCTATTGGATTCTCGAAACTATTTTTATGTTGAATACTGGATGTTCGTATGGCAATACCAACGTCTCATTAAATCAGCAATAATTTTAACTTTAGACTGTTTTTAGCATTACTATACAAGTTTTAATATTTTGTTTGCTACTAGAATAAGTTATTCAAAATCGTTTACTGAAAAGCTTCTTCTTCTTCTCGGCAATTACAGCGTTACCTATTCTATAGTAAAGGGAATATTTTGATATCTGGGACAGCTAATAGGAATAATTACTGTGAATCAATAAACTACCAGCCTGATATATAATTGATACTTACTTCACAAAACCGGTGGTTTCCGACTGACATGTGGCACCGTCTTCCGTAGCGTAGTCTGTTAGGCGCCGCTCTCCTCTACGAGAGGTCGTGGGTTCGAATCCTGGCTTGGGCATAGTTGTTGTGTTGTCCCTTTAACTCACTTCACACTCATCGGCTCATTGTTAAACGGCCGTACAACCGACTCACCTCACTGATACTTAATATAAACGTTTAAGAGCCTGTATAATTAGTCGTGCTGAATGTTTGAAAATATATCTTACTGATTTAAAACTAGACAAGTATTATTTGAAAATATTATAGAAGGTTCTGAGCTCATTATCCTATCTTTCGCCACGCACAACAAACATAAGAGCGTAATAATGAAGTTACCTTAAAATTTAAGAATATAATTCTCTCTCAGATGTACTAAAGAGTTAATAACTCCTAGTAACAATTTAGCATAATAATACACACCTAATCGTAAGATGTTATGTTATAATGAGACATTGTCGATAATTCCTTACATACATTATTTATTATACGAAAATTAATTAGTTTAACAAAAAAGATAACTCATCCTCTTCAGTTTATCGTATCAGGGTAAACATCCTGACAGTTAGCGAGGGCCATCTCAATTAGTTTGAGACTGCATCGCTATAATTTCGACACGACAAATACGAGGATTCTCGCATTAAGTGCCCCGGACGTGCAGTACAGATAGGTTATTTAGGCTGTATCCTAATTCACTTCAAGCATGTACATATCCGTACTTGGCACCGCCAGTGACGTCACAAAGTATATGTTTGCAGTATCCGAATTCTCTGTATATTATACAGAGGCTCTACATGTTAGATATATATGTTGTGAAGGTTGGCAGAATGCCACAGTGTCAGCAGTCGCTTGGACAGTATGGCCGCCCTTGTTAGTTAATGAATAAAGACAGATCAAAGTCATAAGGAACAGGCATCACGTGTTATTATTTTAGACTTAACACTACACTTTACAGTATACGAAGCTGCTTACTTGTTGGTATGTTGTGAAGGTTGGCAGCATGCCACAGTGTCAGCAGTCGCTTGGACAGTATGGCCGCCCTTGTTAGTTAATGAATAAAGACAGATTAAAGTCATAAGGAATAGGCATCACGTGTTATTATTTTAGAC
>PNEQ01134419.1:0-48168 GCA_003012365.1 Medauroidea extradentata | reverse complement strand
AGTATCTACCTCTCGTGACGCAACCCGCAGTGCGTGAGTCCCTTAGGCCGATTAAAAAGAGAAACTTCTTTGTTATTTTATTTCAATTAAAGCTAGCCGGGCATACTACAACATTACTCAATACGAACCCAATCATCCAGCATTAATCACGTAAGAGACAGAGCAGCGACACCTCTTATCATCACCAAACGCGGGTCGCGAGCATACCAAACAACAAAAGCGTCGCAACTTGACGCACCAACTCAGGGCCTTCGAACCGCACACCCGGGAGAAAGACTCTTGTTCTATGCTTAGTGACTATGCATGTTCTGGTAACTGCATTTTCTATGCCCCGAGGTCATTAACCTCTCTGGACTGCAGTTCAGATGTCAATTGTTGTGTGAATTTCTTGAGTTTGCCCTTCTGATTTGAACCAGGGGAAAATCTACCGCAGGCCTAAAGTTATTCGCTTTAGGAGAGGCGAATTTTACAGGGTATGAATATTAAATAGTTAGTCAATTTAACAAATTGTGACTTTGTTGTTTTATATATACACACACACGCACACACAGACACACACACACACACATATATATATATATTTAGTGAACTTCAAGCCATCGCAACATGTGTAGGACGTCTTTTATATTTATGAACTGCGTCTGTAGAAACGGTTTTATTTATGGCTGAAGTAGACTAACAGCAATATAATTGCTAATTAGCACACGCGTAGCTGTGCCTTGGCATATTTAATAGTAGAAAATTGTGAAACCTAAATTTTGAACTCAAATTTATTATTTCAATTACTACCTTGAACCACCATCTTAACAAATTCAGTGTCACGGATTTTCTACAAACTTAATTGGATTATAATTATCCCCCAGTAGCATGTGACGCGCAGTTATCAAGTACATTAGCGCAATAAACTCAACTTTAGCATGGTGCAATCTACTTACATATATTTTGACTACAAGAACTCAGTTAATGTAAGGCCCGTGATTATAAACGTCTTTCGAAGTACACCCAATCTCCCTCCACCCTAATCTGGTGTTTTACACATTATATACCTCTTTCAGAGAGCGGCGGATAGCCGGCGAACAACCATTCGCCACCAAGTTTTCACTTTTTGGGAAATTGCAGGTTAATGACGGCCAGACCTCATTCGGCGAATCACCAGCTGTTCTGTAGAGACCAGTTATGAAAAATGGCGAGGAATTTTAACGAACTCATGCGGCACATGGATGAAGTTGTCAACTATTATGAATAAATAGATGACCAAAGACATGCGCGACTACCCAAAATATATATAAGGGACATGGAAGATCCCTTTTCAACTGCAGTTCATCTGTGCGCGATACATCGCAAGCATTACATTCTGCAGTGATTTTCTTCCACATTTCCTTTTGTTGTAATTGGACACGGAGTCAGTTTTCTTATTTGTAGTTATGTTTTTGTATTTTTATCAGGTCAAAAAAATGCTTTTTCTTTAGGAGTGTATCGCACTGTCGAATTTTTACCTTCCATAGTCAAACTTTTCCGCGGCTTCCTTCAATCACGTCGAATATCTCACGTGTGTCCCACTACAAAGACAACGAAATTGTTTACAGACAAGGAAAACAAAATCGAAACGATTTTATTTTTAACGTTAGGTGTGTTCATAACAGTGGTCTTTGAGCACTTGAGTCTATGTTCGCTGCTAAAAATTAGGCTGTGTTGCCAAATTTTATGAAAGAGAACCATCCAACTCCCATTCAGCCGGCGATCTCCTGGCGATTCATCGGCAGACAACTATAGTGTAGGAAGGGTGGAAGACCGCCAGCGAACTGCTGCGCGAATAAAGGCCAGGGGATTGCCAGCAAGCCTTCGGAGGACGTTTATAATCACGGGCCTAAATGTTTGTGTGTGCTTTAAACGATTCTTGCAATGGGTTCGTATTATGAACATCAAAGGTTTTTTGGACAGACGCCATTGCAGGCGAATGTTGCCGTATTGCAGAAAAGCCCACAGTAAAATAAAGAAAGAAAAGCCAGTAATCTGTATTCAACAAACATAAAACATAAAGATAACTCGTGAAAGGAATTTAGCCATACGCAAGAAGACGACGCAAGGACAAGACCGGATATAAACCGCACAAAATTAATTCCTAAGTGGAATATAGTTGACAGGAGGACGACAGAAAAAAAAAGACTGACGAAAAAATAATAAAAAACCAAAAAATATGGGGTGTGCGAAAATGGCACCAAACTGATGAATGACAACACAAATAACGATAGACACGAATGGATGTGAACACGGATAAGACAAAATACAGACGGAAAATAGTAGGCTTCTCAAAACAACAGATGCGACATTTCGGGAACTGGTATCTGTTCCCGTCTTCAGGCACATGTACAGAGGAAAAACAAGGATCTTATATTTGAAAGATGCCTACATGTAGCTCAACCAGTGACAGTGCTGCTGCCTCCTGATTGGTCGCGCAGCTTGTAATGGGCTTATATGCAGTGAGTTGTGAATCAGGTTTATTGTTTTGCTAACAAATTGTTTGGAGAAATACTGTCAGAAATAATTATTGTCTCTATTGAAAACAGTTTCTTTTTGACTAAAGGAATCCAGATATTTATTAGATTAATATTTTGTTAGTTGATGACTTTATTATTGCTTATGATAAAAGCCGATGATTTTATTTTCCTTTTTGTCGGGTTTGCCTCTAGTGAAATTGGTGTAGCTTCTTCCCACAGTGTTATAGACTGTTTTCCCCGACATGTTCGGCTAGTCCGGAATTTTTAGTTTCACCTTGCTTGATGACATTTTTTTTACCTTTAAGGCGTGTGGTGAGAGGCCTGTATGTTTCCCAATGTGTTTTTTTTTTCCACATTCACAAGGGATTTGATAGACACTGTTCTGAGCTATTTTGATTTTCTGTAGCTCCTCTCACTTTCGTCGCCGTGTATTTGATTGTGGAAGTTGACCTAAAAGCTGTTTGTAGTCGTACTTATTACCGAGTCGTCTTATTTATTTCAGAGAGCCCTTGCACGTATCGAATAACCAGTGTGCCTGGTGGTTTTTCTGTGGAATCCTGTGAACTGGACATTATTGTTGTTCGTGTGTTTGTCTATGGTGCCAATATGATAGCCATTTGCTAATAATTCTTTTTTTAGGTGGTTTGCCTCATCAGTTTTTGAGGTTTCGTCACTGCACATTTTATCTACCCTGATTATTCAAGTGTTTATTATGCCAATTTTATTACTGTTGGAGTGATTGGACATGCAATTAACGTATTGTCCGCTATGAGTGGGCTTTCTTTTTTCTTTGGTAGAGATTTTGTTGTTTTTTCTGGACACTATAACATCAAGAAAGGAGATGCTCTCGTTGTTTTCAGTCTCATATGTAAACTATATTGAGGGTCTGAGAGAGTTTAGGAAATCTGCAAATTCGGTTAGTTTGTCAGGTCCGTGTTGCCAGGCAAGAAAAGTATCATTAACATAATATCGTAGCCAGACTTTAGGTTGGGTGTTGGTTTTGTTCAGTGCCACTATTTATTTTTAGTAAATTCAATAGGTAGCGTATTCTGAAATTTATATTTTATATTCAACGATGCGACTTTTTCATGTGTTGCTTGTTCATAAAATGTAATTTTTTTTAATAAAGTAAAAATTTACTTGACTTTCTATTCTAATCTTGATTAAAATATACGTTTTTGATTATGAACAAAATATAATCTACAGTAAACAAAAAAGGGGAATAGCTGTTATCGTAAACAAACTCCGTTAGTAAAATCCTTGTTTAAGGACGTTGGGCACGTAAAAATTTAAAAATTTATATTTGTGCCAAACACTGTTCAACTTTTACACATCATATAACATGTCATTTCTACGAATAAAATAAATCAGGTACCGTAGTTATTGCATAATCACCTATCAAAGTCACAAAATGGCAGTTGCGGTGCAGCCAAAATAATAAAAAATAATAAACTTTAAAAAAACAAATAATTCATATTGATACTTAACAATATGTGCTAATCCAAGACACTTTTGTAAACACAAAGTTATACCTTTTTTTAATTTTTTTTAAATTTATGAATATAAGTACGTTTTTGCATAACTATTACTTTTGTCTAGTACTGAAATTTTTTAAACTTATTTTTGTCAATCATGTCAGAAATTGCTTTGATACACTGAATTTCAGTCCTTGTAATTTTGAAATCATTAGATAATTACTTGTTTTGATTTTGGCTACACCGCAATGGCCATTTTGTGACTTTGATGAGTGATTATGCAAAAACAATGGAGTCATTTTTTTTATTTGGGGAAATTACGTGTTATCTGATGTGCAAAAAGTTGAACAGTGCTTGGCACGAATATAAAAAAAATTAATTTTACTTGTCGTACGCCCTTAAACACTCAAAGGATTTTTCTCGGCTAGTAAGCGATTCATAATGCTATGTTACGTTTCGATTTCATCTATGTAGCTTTCTTAGCTAATTTTTACAGCACAGCAATATTTCCACACCGAGGACGAAATTATTAATTTCAATGGTTTGCTTTACGACCTGATTTTACTACGTATATTATTGATAAGTAAATCGCAAAAATATGTAACCAGACTTTGATGCCAAAATCTGTTCATGGCTTTGACTGACGAGGCATTCTAAACAGTGAACTATTTAGTTAATATACCACGGGAGCAGTGCATGTTTCCGTTCATTATTTTATTTTTTCTCAAAATACTAGGCGAATTATTTTTTTAACGAAATTATGAAAACATAGTAGATTTTATTTGGTGAAATAGTTGGTTATGTACGACTTCTACATGATACAATATCACCTGTCTGACCACAGGCAGCAAATATTAGCTTATTTCGTAAGTATGGTTATTGTACATAAAATAATGGAGACATTGAACCTGAGACGGTGGTCAAGATACACAAAAATAATGTCTTACGCCGAAATTAAATGCAATGAAAATTTTAATGTATAAAATATTTCACTGCGTAAAATTAATTTCTAAAATTTTTTGTTGCATGCTAATTGTGCGAGTTTTCGCGTGACTACATTAACAAAATACGCGAAATTACAACTTTTGATTGCAACATATTAAAACTGAAAGAACATGACATCAAATGGATTATTTTCAAACTTACGCATTGTATGAACTATTTAATAAGAATGTTAAAAGCATAACAACACATACATACAAAAAAACTAAATTATTTAAAAATATATATAGTGTTTCACTGTCTCAACCACTAGTGAGCTGGCTTGTTGTAATCAATAACGAACTTAAGCCCTGATGGTGAAAATTAGGCTAAGAATGAGTTTTAATTAAGTAAAACCGTGGGAAATTATTTACTTTTTGCTAAGCTCCAACGTGTAGTGTGTAACAAAAATAATTTTTTTGTGACGATATTGGCTATCGCTTACTTGAAACGCTGTTCCTCGCTTCAACAATCCCAGTTAGATCTACACCGCTTCAAAACAGACGGTTTGACACTCGTCCCGAAACCGTTCGTTAGAGTTTATGTTGACTTGAATATTTCCGCGATTTTCCTGTGTCTCTGGTCTTAATGCACAATTATTTTCATTGAATGTTGAAACACCCATGTACGCTCAAGTAGCTGTTCTTTTTTTCGGTTTTATATCTAATGCTTAAGGGTGTTGAAGTGCAATGAAGTCATAATGTTATATTTACATGAAACAGTGTTAGCTTTGTAGACGATACTTATGAGTATATTTTACTCTTACGAAACAATTTTAGCTTGCGTAATTTTCTCATGACGGTGCGTCAGAGTCAAAATTTCCATGTTCTGCTGCCATGCAAATAGCGAAAACCAATTTACTTACGTACGTGAAATAACATACTACGTACTGCGTAATAAAACATTTCACAAAATCCCTTTAACTTTTTTTTTAAATTGCTCAATTTGGAACCTTTTTTTTCTGTACTCCTACAATTTTTTTAAATTATAAATATTACGTTGTAGTGTTTGTTTAATGTTTTATTCCATAGCTCATGGAATGTACGTTCAGAGTGAATTATTTGGTTTAAGTAGGTCAGTTGGTTATTACTATTTGCATGGCAGCGTAACAAGCAAATTTTGACTTTGACATCCCGTTATGAGGAAACTATGAGAGCTAAAACTGTTTCGTAAAAGTATAATGCACTCACAAGTATCGTCTACAAAACTAACGATATTTCATAAAAAATATAAAAGTATGACTTTATCGCACTTTTAACACCCTTAAGTATGGAATATGTTTCCCGCTGCGGGATGTCATTAGCGAGGTTGATGACGCAGTTGTCCGCGTGTTGTGTCATTATATGTACGATGGCCTCCTGAGCATGTCGGTGTAACGCCTCGACCTGCTTGGCTGCTGATGACCTCAGTGACTAGATACTGCTGGGATATCATCCGCGTATATTCTACCGGATAAGCTGGTGGGAACTTACTGTTCCGGAGTTGAATACAAGGCTGGGTATGGTGGCCATTACCCTTCTTCGCTCTACCGTTAATGTTACAAACATACTTTATTATTGAAACATGATTTATTTACATCACTTACGATGAGATTTCAAATAAAAGTTCCCAATTCTTTATAAGTTTTGTAAATATGTTCAACCAACAAAATGTCGTTAGAACAAATTCATACTTGTTTCCTTCTACAGACTATCCAGAAACAAACGTATTATAATCACACCACGCGAATCCTGGGCAAAATTGGAGACGAAAATTTAAGGCCTCGCTCTTTAGTTTTGCAAGGGTTTCGAAAATATATTTTTAACGCAAATTATTACGAATATCAAAAATTAATTCTTACAGTTTTAACACATATATATTACCGTTTGTATCTTAAGACTATGATCTTTCACTTATTTCAAACAATTGCAAATAACTCAAATACTTTTTAACCAAATTCTTTCAAAATTTTGAGACTGTGTACAGTCATACGATGCGCAATTTTGCCAGACTGTTTTTTTTTTATTGTTTACCGTTTGCTAGTAAAGTCTTATTTTGCTTAATTTTGGCTTATTTTGACAACAAAATATGTTAAATTTCAGGAGAAAAAATCTGAAAATCTGCTAGGTGTATTGCAACAGAAAAATTCAGATACAAACGATTATATATATATATATATATATATATATATATATATATATACATATATATAGGGATATATATATAGGGATATATATATAGGGATATATATAGGGATATATACATATATATATATATATATATGTTGAAACCACTGCAAAACTAAAGAGCGAGGCCTTAAATTTTCTCTTGCAGTTCACCAAACGGATTTTAAATTTTTGCTCCTGAAATATCACATATTTTGTTGTCAAATTAAGCCAAAATGAAGCAGAATGATATTTTGCTAGCAATCGGTACATTATTTAAAAAAACGCTGTGGTAAAATTGTGTTTCGTATGACTGTACAGAGTCTCAAATTTTTCAAAGCATTTGGTTAAAAAATATTCGAGTTTGAAATAAATAAATGAAAGAGTGAGTGAGATTTTAGTCAGTGCTTAACATCGAGGTCTTCAGCGCTGGTGAGGGGTGACACGGGGTGAGTATGGAGTGGCACCTGAATGAGGGGGCGGGGGAAAACGGGAGATCCCCGAGGAAACCCGCCGACCAACGGCGTCATCCGGTACGATTCCCACATGCGAAAATCCGGGGACCGACCCCGTCGGGAATCGAACCCTGATCACCTTGGTGGGAGGCAAGGGGTCTGGCCGCTCGACCACCGCGGCCCCCATTGATGAAAGACCATGGCCTTAAGTGGGAAAATGTTGTATGATGATATATTATACGTGCATAATGTGCCCACACGGCACGGATAAAGCCTCCTCTTGCACTACAAGCCCGGGTATTATTTTAACAATGTTAATGTCGAGTAAACATAGAAACGTGTTTTGACTGGCCCGGATTTTAACCTGCTTACAGATTACGCAGGTCAGAACTGTATAGGTTAGATAAGTAAGATAACTATGCAGCGCAAAAGGGGATTAACTGAAGTGCTGTGTTGCCACATTGTTCATATAAAAATGTCAACGCATTTTTCTACTAACATTTTCGTGAGCAATCAATAAAATAATTGATCTATATACACCGCAATGATTCATTGTTGTTAAACCACTAGGGACAGCAATAGTTATAGTTGCAGAAGTAAAGTATGATCGTGTATCAACAACTATTCCTCTCAAATTTAGCATAGGATTTGCGTGGTGTGCTTACGAGTTCGTTTCTGGACAGCCTCCATACGAATGTTTACATGGTTGACTACAGCAAAACTTGTCTTTGTGTATGTTCGCATGTGTGAGTCAGTCTGCTGAAGCAAGGCCGAAATTAAAAAAAAAAATAGCTTACGCATTGTTAACTATATTATCCAGGGTTTTGCAAAAAGGTACGGCCAAACTTTCGGGAAACATTCCGCACACCCAAAGGAAGAAACTATATGATATGGACATATGTCCGGAAACGCTTAGTTACCATGGCAGTGGTCAATTCCTTACATCTCGTTAAACGTCATCGTAAATAACACTTCGTACAGAAAATGTCCACAAATGCTCAATGGATTGGTTCTTTACAATGTACTTTACTTCCTAGGTTCACCGCCAGGTGGGCCACTTGACGGAAGGTAATCTGGACTGCATTGCTTGTGTTGACACTTAACGAGATGTAAGGAATTGAGCTCTACCATGGTAATTAAGCGTTTCCGGACATATGACCAAAACTGCTTAAATAGCACCAATTTGCTTCCTAAAATCGAAATGTTCCCGGGGGCAGGACTCCCACACCCCACGCCCTAGTACAGGGTGCAAGTGAACACCCCCTGAAAAAAAAAAGTGCCTGGCTACACCCTTGCCTGAAGGAAATCAGAGGCGGGAAACGTTGACGAAGAATCGCGGAATGCCGTGTTCGCTGACATTAAACCACGATACCGACAACAAAGGGCACAGGGCTGGGCCAAAAGGTCGCCGGGCAGAGGTCAAGCGGTCTCCCTTCCTCGTGAGCTGCTTGCAACGAGCATAGGTGTACAGGAGAAGGCAGTCAATGTTATAAAACTAAACGCTTTACTTTATTTTTTTACCTAGCGTAAATCTGCCAAAATCAAAACATAACAATTTACTTTTCAAATGTTGGTATTAACAGTGAATGCTTGTACACTCGTGCACACACACTTACATCAAAATCAAATTCACAAAGGTAGGTTAACAAGTACACATAACAAGTTTATTCATTGTTATTTGCAACTCTTGTCACTTAATATTTTTTTTTTCGCATTTTTTTTCGCGCAGTAGCCTATAAATCTTCGTAATAAACGTAAACAACCATATTAAAGACATTATTTTCTCGTAACATATCAACCGACGTTACACAAGTTGGACAGTGCAATTACCAGCATCATGATGCGGCTATAGAAGTACAGGCTAGTTATAAACTCCATTACACGTTTTTTTAATCAGTATAAGTAAATGGCTTAACATAACGTAACAAATAATACAGTGCGTGAAAGGCAAACTCGTTCAGTTTATAGCCAACTTTCCGGAGGAAAATAAGGCTTATGAGATCACCTTCCTGTGTGTTGGTGTGTGTGTATGTGTGTGTTCATGTGTGGGTGCGAGCCCCTTCCTCCTCCCCAAACGTTTGAACCAATGGACCGAATGTCATCAAAATATGTACACATATACCTGACTTGAGTTTATATATTTCATTTACTCCCTTCTTTTATTTAAAAACTGGCTGCCATTTTAACATTTTTCTGTAAAGCTAGATATCTAAGAACCATTTTTAGAATTTCATGAATCTTGGTACACATATACTGCATAAAAATTTTTCCTGACTTTTGTGCAGTTTGTTTATCCTGTGTTTCTATTTTCGAAATGGTGGCCATTTTAGCATAGTATTACATATCTTAGGAAATATTTTTCAGAATATCATCAAACTGAGTACACATACACTACATTCAAAGCTGACTATACTTTTGTGTATTTTGTTTATCATGTATTCACGTTTAAAATGTCGACAATTTAAATATTTTTAGCATAGGACTACATATATCTTGAAATACTTTTCGAAACTTTTTCAAAGTTGGTACACGTACACTGCATTCAAAGCTAACGATACTTTTGTATATTTAGATCATCCTGTGTTCATATTTCCAAATGGGGCCATTTTCATAATGTTAGCGTACTATTACATATCTTAGGAAATGTTTTTCAGAAGTTCATCAAACTTGGTACACATATACTACATACAAAACCGACTTTACTTTTGTGTGTTTCATTCCTCCTGTAATCATATTTTTAAAGTTGCGGTAATTTTCATGTTTTATCATAGCACTACATGCCTAAGGAAATATTTTTGATAATTTCATAAACCTTGGTACACATTGTTAAAATCTCTTGCTCGAATATAGTGGGGTTCTATTTTTACTGATTGAAAACACCGGCAATTATTTCCTTCGGTGCTACGGAACCTCCGACCTCGTTTCGTCAGGCCCAAAAAAAATTATATACTTTGTTGAGTTATCGTTCCAAAGCCTCGCGCTTAAGTTCATCTTCACAATTAAAGTGCGCACTACCTCGTACCTCGAATGTGGTGACACGTGATTTTCCACACTTTATGGCGGCCACAACAAGGGGAATTAAATTCGCGGATTCTCGCAAATAATCGCTGTGATACCGCGACTCAACCACACTTCGTGGAAGTCTCGACGAGAGTGCCCCTTAAGGCGGCCGCCAACCACACGCTTCAAATGTGTTGCAGTGTGTTCGTAAACAGGTTTTTTCTTTGGAAATATTTCACGCGTACCCATTGTTATCACTTACGAAAAGAAAACAAACTTCAGACAAGGTCGGAACTTCAAAGTGTGCGGTCTACCACAATTTTCATCATCATTATTTTATTTTTTATTTGTACTACATATTTTTTTCTTATTTTAGACACAAAATGTGACTGAATTTGGCTCTTGTGAAATTTTTTTTATCTCTCATAGTTTTCGCGTAATGGCTTGTTTAAAGTCATATTTTGCGTGTTTCCGTTTTAACGACCACACTAAAACCAACTGATATACCAAACTGAAAAAAATCACAATCGATAAAGACATTTCAGGCTACAATTACATGCTCATAAAATTAAAGAATAAAAATTTATTTGAATTTTAAAAAATGCTGAAACTGAAAATAAACATTTTAAAAATTCAATATAAACTTTTTTAAATACAAATAATTTTTAATTTTTAATTTTATGAATATCCCATTGTAGCCTGTGATGTCTTTATCCGCTGTGATTTTTTTCAGTTTGGTATATCAGTTGGTTTTAGTGTAGTCGTTAAAACGGAAACATGCAAATTTGTGACTTTAACAAGCCATTAAACACGAAAATTATGAGAGATAAAAAATTTCATAAGAGCCAAAGTTAGTCACATTTTGTGTCTAAAATAAGAAAAAAATATGAAGTACAAATAAAAAATAATAATAATGATGATGAAAATTGCGGAATACCGCGCCCTTAAGACGGCCACGCTCATTAAAAACACTGTATCTAAGCCCTCCAACGTGGCTAAAATTGGCCTTTTCAGACTTCCGTACTTCAAAATGTACTAACCAGATGTATTGAAACACAGATTGTGACCTGCACTGAATTTAGTTGCAGATTTTCCGCCAATGAAATTATATGGTCACCGCTTAATGTCCCACAGTAAAAACCGTTCGGCGGAAACCTTGCACGCTAGTTCAGCGCTTGGATCGTTGAGGCGACGCGGCATTTGATGCGCGCTTCAAGGTCGACCTTACAGCTCCGTCGCTTTAGAGCCTCTCACGTGCAGGTAGGCGGCACCCTTAACTTTCTACTCCGCGCCTACGCACAGAACTTTTCTGGAAACTTCCCCCCTTTAACTTCCAGCCAATCGTGGCACAAGTGGGTGGCTGACTATAACAAATTCGGACATTCCTCCACATCAATTCACTATATGTGTTCCTAATTATCACGCATTTATACATATTTGAACTTATTTACAAAATTTAAAAAAATTCGGTTAATTAATAACAAAAATTCATATTAAATAACATAGTAGAGGGTTGGCGTAGTCACGCCTCTCTGTAGCCTAGTTTTCAGCCTCCGAGCTGTGTCTCACACAGCGGCTCAGTGTTGCTGGCTAGCTTTCATCTATTGTTTTCCAACTTTCATCACCCTGCTGTGTTAAGAGTTAACTAGCCGTGACACAATCCAATAACCCTCTACTAATCCTGCGACTCTCGCCAGTACGCAAAACTAAATTAAATATAAATGGCGTTAAAAAATTCATGTAGTTGAGTCACTTTGAACGAACAGTCCTGATTGAAACGCAATTTTAACTGACTCACTACACTATTCCAATGTAAACTCAGGTATTTACAATGAACATGTTACTAATTCACTTTCAAGGGCTAAACGGCCAGTGACGACATTGAAAGCTGACTTTACTGTTGTGTATTTCGTTCCACCTGTGTTCAAAGTTTCCTAAAAGCAGCCATTTACAATAGATTTATCATAATATGGCATACATGTTTGAAATATTTTCATGGATTCCATCAAACTTATTACACATACAGAGAGGAATTGTCTTTTGCATATTTCGTTATCACGTATTCATATTTTCATAATGACGTCCATTTAATATATTTGGCATAATATTACATATTTGGGGAAATATTTCGCCGAAGTTCAGTGATCTTGACATACACGTACTACTTCGTTCACTTGATTTTTGTGAGTGTTTTCCTTCGTATGTGCATATTATTAAAACGGTTACCATTTTTCTATTTTCGTCTCAATTTGTCATACTTCAGGAAATATTGTTCTGAATTTCATGAAATGTAGTACACATTTATACAGATTAGTGTACTGACTTGACTTTTGTATATTTTTTTATTCTGTACTTATATTTTCATGAATGTGGCCTTTTTTAAATTTAACGTGATGAAAAAATTCTACTTTTAGTAATTTTTATACAAATACACAGCTTGTTAAGTTGACTTGACCCTTGATTGCGTTTTTCTTTCATTTTATATTCCAACTTTAAAAATGGAAGTCATTTTCTACATTTACAATAATTTGACATATCTGAAGAAATATTATTTCGAATTTTATGAAACTTTGTACACATAAACTGCTTAGCATAATGACTTAACATTTAAGTATTTCTTTAATTATGAGTTTACATTTTTATAACAACGGAATTTTTTTACATTTTTAGCATAACATGTCATAATTGATAAAATATTTTTCGAATGTTCATTAATTTAGCACGCATATTTGACTCAGTTGCCTGGATTTTTGGGCCATTCGTTCATCCTTTTGTCATATTTTGAATACGGCTAGCATTTTTTTTTAATATTTCGTATTGAATGATGACTCAGAAATTTTTTTCCCGAATTTTATCAAACTGAGTGCGCACAAAATACTTACAAGAAGACTTAGTTTTGTTATGATCTTTGAAAGAATTGTGTAATGGGAAGTCATCTGATGACGGGAACAGATTCCAGTTCCCATGTTTCGTCTCATCGTTTGTGTCGTTTGTTGTTTTTTTTTTTTTTTTTTTTTTTTTTTTTTTTTTTTTTTTTTTTTTTTTTTTTTTTTTTTTTTTTTTTTTTTTTTTTTTTTTTTTTTTTTCTGTTTGTGTCCGACACCTTTGTGTTTTGTTTCACCTCATCGTTGTGTCATTTGCTGTATTTCTGTTTGTGCTTTTGTTTCGTCTCATCGTTGTGTCGCATGCCAACTTTGGTTTCTTTTTTATATTTTGTTATTTCTTTTATTTTCTGTTTTTTCCCTTGTTTTATATGACCAGATTCCAGTTTAGGAATTTCACGTTGTGTATATATCCTGATGACTAGATCATACTCTGCTTATTTATGTTTTCTTGTCTTATTTTTAGTTTTATTTTGACAGTCATTTATTTCGCAATCGAGTATGTCGAAGCAAATAAATCCAGTCACTTTTATTTTTGTGTATTTATATTTTAAAACCCCGACGCAAAAAGGGGATCGTTATAAGTTTAACGTGTCTACCTGTGTTCCTTAGTTCCTGTGGCATCGTAGTTCTTAAAGAAACGGAGCAATTTTGATTTAATTTTATTTTTTCAGGTGGCTTGATCCAGAGTGATCTTAGCTATGTTTATACAAAATCTACTCAGCCGTATGGATATGATCAGCTCTTTTCTAGTTGTTGAAGTTATGTCAGCTACTTCTAATGTTCTGATCGATTTGAAGTTAAGAATCGTGAGTCGAGGGTTTTTTAAATTTGTAAGTTAATATATCTTGTCACGTGTATAAATTTAAATTAGTTAATATTTCAAGATGTAGGTAAACGATTTTAACTACAACAGTTATTTTGCACCCATTGTCCAGTGACGGGAATTAATTAATAAAATGACCATCTTCAGAAACATATTTATATTACATTGATAGTGATTAGTGACAAAAATTTAAAAAGGAAACTAGCTCGTGACACTGAACATTTATATCAAACTCTTATAAAAACCTGCACGTTGTACTTGATTACATATGAAATATAAAGAAAAAATATGTTGTAAAACGTAGAAAGTCGTGCAGTTACGAAACACAGCAACGGTGAATTGGAACAAGCATGTTGGTTCTCTCAGCTATAAATTATACCGTATTTACTTCAGTACTATAACAAACATATTACAGATGCAAAAGTGACACACTGTATGTGTGTTTGGTACATTTTTCCTACTAAATATTTGAACACTTCGCATTGAAATTTGGTATAGAGGTAGTCTTGGACACCGGAGATGAACACTGGCTACTTTTCATCATGAATATTTATGAGGAAAGAATGTGGAAATGAAATAAAAAAAAATTGTAAACGTGTTCTGGCAAGAAAGTTTGATGCATGAGAAAACACTGTACGACAAAAATAACGGTCTTAAAAAGTTTTACGAAAACCTACACGGTGTCATTTTATGTTGTTATATGAATGTAGGAGCAAAATGAGGAAGGATTTTGAACGGGAAACCCAAAAAAAAAAAAAAAAAAAAAAAAAAGTTATAAAACTTTGAGCGAATGCTCGTAAAGAATTCTAACAAAAAAAAACTATACATAAGAAAAATAGGGGGTGGGGCAAAACTGGGCTGGATTGTAGAATAGGGTATACAAAAATTTAGCGATGAAACTTGGTTAGTTGTTCTTGTGTAGTTGAAGATTTCTATCAAAAAGTTCTTAACGGGATTGCGGACACCAGCTATTAGTTTCTATTTAATAATTTAATTGTTAAAAAGAAATATCGCTACAATATTAACTGCTCATGTATAACCTTCAAACAGAATAGTTGAGTAGGCTGCTTAGATATGAATATTCAATATTGTGTAGTTAGTTAGAGACTCTATATATGCATGTTTTTGAGAGTATCGTAACACTAGATCAATAATTAGTTTTGAACATCTTTATATTACGTTTGTCGAAAAAAATCTGTAGAACATAGGAGTAAAATTTAAATTTTAATAACAAATGAAGTTCACAGCACAATTCACTATTTTAAAATTTCATATAAAATTATAATGTTAGCAATACGTAATAGTAATTTCTTTATTTTTCTAACTATTTTTAAAATTTCATATATCCTGAAATTTTAGTATAATTTCTTTAGTTCTTAGAAAGTAACAAGCAGCTGCGTTTTATTTTAATGTATTAAACGTCGGTAAGTTATTTCACAACTTAGAATGTTTTTATTACTATGCGATACCGGTTTGATCTGAACCTAGAAAGCGAATAACAATTGAACATTTATTAACGTATAACAATTTACCTTTAGCTTGTTTATTATAAAATACTTTACTCCAGATTTTACATATGGTGTTAAAATTTTTGCATAAAATTAAATGATGTATTGTACCTGTGCATGGGGCCATAAAATGAAGAAATGCTTTCTTATCCAATCGTATTGTTAGTTCTTAACACATTGGCATGAAATATGTATTAACTACGCATAAAATGAAAAAGTGTTTAACTAGACTAGGCACAAATAAATGGAATTACAATAGCTATCACACCAACAGCTAAGGAAGAAGCGAATAAACCGACATCGACTAGTGGAATACACACAGAATAGCGATGCCATCGAATTAAACAATGAAACTCCTCGGTATCAGAGTATCAATACTGAGTAAAAACAACCAGGAGAATGTTGTCAACTGTGCATATAAAATGTAAACCGCATTTAAAGTTCGAGTAGTATGTAAACGTTACTTTAAGCCGGGAAAAGCTGATCAAAGCTTCTGCGAACAATATTTAAATTTAAATAATATTCGTGACACTAATATTTACTGTAATTATTGAAGACCGTTTGAAGGAAGAAGGACTGATAATTTTGAATTAATAATTTGTTGACGTAAACTATTTCGTTACAAACAAATTTGCTGGGCTGGTAAAATTAAGTGAGTTCAGATTTATGGTGAAAGATTGCTGAAAATTTATTCATCGTAGATTAGCATAACCACACCGTCTAAAAAGTGTGTGAAACAGCAAAGCAACGACCAATTAAATGACTACTGAAAGAAAAAAAACATTTAGTGTCCGCAAACAATCACATAAGCCCCACTGTCTAGTATGGCGGCCATATAAACAGTCAAACCTGAATGTAATATGCGAAAAAATTTTCATAAAAAATAGTTGCCCATTTACTTTCAAAACTGCAATTATTTGTTCTGCACAATATACGAACAACCAATCAATCCAACGTCTTAAAAAAACTCGAGTTAACATGGTAAGAGTGTTCAGTTATGTAGTAGTCAAAGAGTGAGTACTTCTAGCCAAGGCAATCTTCACTCAGTACTTGGTGGGGTAGTTTCCTATTATCGCATTTGGGAATCGTTTCAGACGCCGCCATTGGCTAAAAGTTTTCTCGGGGTACTCCCACATCCAGTGCTCCTTCTTTCCATTGTTGTTTCATACGAGTTAACAACATTTTTTAACGGCTAGGGCACACTGTTAAACGTTGACTAAATATCTCCAAACGAATAATTTCAAAGTTATGAAACAATCAAACGTCATATAAAATCAAACGTTTTTCTGATTTTGTTTAGAAACTATGATCCAAAAGAAGGATCTTTATTAAAGTGTATTTAGCTAAATGTTTTCAAGTTACTCATTTAACTAAAAAAAACCAGCTTATTTAATTTTTCTGCTGCTAAATGTGTTATATAGTTAATTTAAAGAATTTAATTTTCCATACCATTAACAGCAGAAGTTGCATAACGATTTATTTTGTTGATTTTTCTACCATGCTCATATTAACATTTATAAACGGTCCCAAGATTATCATTTATGATTTTTAAGTGCAATGTCTTCGTAGTAAAACTGTTAAAGGAATATCTAAATGTACACAAGTAGGCCTACGTATATTTGTTACGTTATGAACTGTTCGGGTATTGTGTTAAGTCACTCCACGATAAGTCAGTCGTGCTTGAAGAAGAACAGGAGCCTTAGGCACGTGCCTATTTCGCCCCTAGCGCTACAGAGCTCCTAGACACATATTATGGAGTTACAGTACTTCGCCTACAAACGAATCTTCAATTAATCCTCACAGAAAAAAATATCCGTTTATAATAAATTATTACGTTAGGAGCTGCCAGAATGTTACGTAACAATACTCATTAGTTTTATGGCATGTAACTACACGCGTAATATACCTAACTGTGCAGCTTAATTATAGTCCTACAATTGCATGCTATTTCCTAGTTGCAGGCTAGTTGCTTGCTCACTTAACGACTTCCATTATTGTACAATGCAGTGACTTGGAGCGAGGAATGCTGTTGGCCAATAGTTAAAACCTCCACGATAAAGTGGCCAATCACATATAAAGTTGTCAAAATATTTAAACGAAGAAGTCACACAACAGCCAAGGACCAATGAGATCACAGATTGCGTACACATCTATACAAGTTAATGAAGATTAGTTGGTTCGCAAATATTAACACGAAGTTTGCATGTCTCTGTGTATTTGTATAGAGAGAAGCCATACTCGTTAAAAAAAAATTGTGTTTGTATTTGGTATTCAATGTAGGTAGCATAACAGCTAAGCTGGATACTGGATTTTAACTTTTTATTTGTAAACGTTACAACTCTTTGTCCTGTATTTGCAAAATTTTCCGATTTTGATAGACGTAATACAATTTTTATTAAACTGTAAATATACAAATTGTGAGGCGACTGACTAGTAGCCGAAAATGTTCCTATAAATTAAAAGAACATTATAATAGTATCAGTAGTATAAAGTACCATGTAAAATGTTAAATACATATTATAATGCGGCTTTGTAATATTGTTACAAGGTTGAGCAAAAACTTTATATGTGGGCAATACCCATGAGTTCTTTTAGGATAGAGGTCATACGATTATAAATAAAAGAGTTAAATTAAGTACTGGATTTAATAGCTCACAAAGCTACGAAATACACAATACAGTAATCAACTATAACTCTCACAACACAGTTAGTTATGCACACAATTAGTACTGTTTCACAGAACGTTAGTTAACTTGGACAATTAAAGCACAAGAATGTTCACCATTAATCAATTAAAGACTACAAATCACAATAAAAATTCAGTCATACACACAATCAACAGTGTCTCAAATAGTGACAACATACAACCTTAACAGTCCTAAGGGAGGATGGCTCACCATGCACAGTGCAGCACCCGGAGTGCACCACTGTCTTCACTCTTGAGGTCTTCGGCTTGACTCCCGTCGCGCACCTCATTCTTCACCTGTCGACCAGCAGCAGAAGCCCTCTTGTCTCACCCAGTACTGCTCCGAAGATATGGGCCTGTAGCCACGCAGTAGACTCCAACGTCACCAAGACGTCTTCCTGACATCACCAAGATGTCCTCACCAGCCTCTCTGCACAAACTTAGCACCTCCTTCGAACAGGACCAATAGCAAACTCTTGGAGCACTCCTCTTGAATCACCAGGTAGACAGTCTCCTCAAGTAGCCAGTTACTGACCTCCTCGACACAACGCCATCAGTGTTGTTCTCCTCAACTCACTGTCTCTGTAGCATTCCAACACAACACCGCAAGTGTTGTTCGTCCTTCCTGCAGCCTCGACACCAACCACCGCTGCTGTGTTGCCATCCTCGTGATGCCACACCTTGTCAGTTCCACCGATGTTACCTCAGCCTCGACGCTGTCGTGATACCGCCCTCAAGGCACTGGGTCCTCATCTCTGCGCCGTCGCCAGTGTCTCCTCTCGACCCGTCACTTCTCACAATGTCCATCGCCGCCCCAGTGGCAACGCCGCCCCTAGGGCGCTGCCTCACACCACTCTCGGTCTCACTTCATCTTCACGACTCACTACAAGACTACCACAGCCAGACTAAGACTTCTTGACTAGGACTTCCTGACTCTCCACGACTATCTCTTCCAGACTATCACTTCCCGACTGACTCATGTTGCGCAGTATCAAGACTTTTATGCGGCCCCCACAGTGACGTCAATGGCTGATGATACATTACCTCGGTCGTAGCAGTTGGTAGACACGTTTTCGCCCTGACCAATGAAGTGTCTCCCGGGTGTTACGACATAGTTGCAAAACCCATGACATCACTGGTTGACTCACTGAGCTGTCCACCTAGCATGATGCGACATGCCTGCTGCCCGGCAAACATGCAACAAAATTTTATTTTACAGTTGGTTAACAAGAAATGCCAGTATCATAGATTCGAGGTACGAAATTTTGAAGTCGAAATGATAAATAAAAATAAAAGAAACAGTGCTAATGTCAAGGTTAGATTTCAGATGCGAACGCTGGTGTAGATATCACACTCAGCAGACAGAGAAATAGATGTGAGCTCCCCAAGATTCGTTACTGAAGTAACATAGAGTTTATATATTTGATTACTACACGAACAATAAATAAAACTGTAACAATCTATTGACAAGATGATTGCCAAAATTCTGAATATTTTTGTCAACAACGAGGTTTAGTTTAGTACGGTATAAAGTATAGGTAGCACATAGTAATCCAGGTTGCACCTGTGGTCAGTTGTTAGAGTTATGGAGTGTCAACTGAAGGATAGTTTATTCGAATACTGCCAGAAATTTAAAAAAATTTCAGTTTGTTAGTATTCTATCTAAGTGCAGTATATAATATACTAAAAGGATTTCAATTAAATTTATGAAATTGTACGAAATGTTATTTTTACATCCTGCGGTTATAAAATTATGACGACAGTGACCATCCATATTTATCTTACGGCATGTGTAAATTGGCACAAGCTTCGTGTTTAAATTGTGATTCAGTGGCCTGGTTATTTTACAAATATAATTGGTATATTTACAGTGACCTATTGTAAAATGGCAAAAATCAGTGCAAATGTAAAATACACGTATGTTAATGGAAACACTGCTGTCACATATATTACAATATGTAAAATTACACAAAAATTATATTAGGTTATTTTATGTTATCTAACCTAACCTAAACTAACTTAAAATAACCGAACCTTTTTTTTTACGTTGGGCTAGACTACTTCTAACGTCTCTAGAAACATTTTCGTTCATAATCAATGCCTCTATAGTTAATAGTTTGGTCGGTACACGATGAGAAGTGATTCTTGATACTTAATTTCTGATGTATCAGCATTCTTTAAAGTTAATTTGTTCGTTACCAAAATTTTAGAAAAGTGGTGCCTGTTAAATATAAATATACTGGTAAACATTTTTTAAAACGATGTAACCGTGTACAGTTCACTATTTTGGAGTCACCACTGAACGTGTTATAGAGACAATCATGCGACAAGAAGAGGTGTTACATTTCAGAGATTTGCACCTAGTGGTTTGTATGAGACGTGATGAGAGTGCTATGTCACCTTCAGCGCATCAGCTCTTCCGGGATTCGAACACGCTAAACTGGTCTAGCCAGTCGACCAGCTTTTGTGCTTGTAAACAGTCACGACTATACTTGCAATGACATTAATGCATCAGGTTAGCTGACTGAATTGATATAGTCGATCACCAATCAAGGTGAGCTACATAAACGTTTCTAGAAGTGGCGAAGTAGTTTCCATTATACACTGTATAAATTGTTGTACTTTAGCAAAGCAACGCTATTTAAATTAGTTGCAAAGATAATTTTGTAGTTGCCAAGATATTACTTTCTTATTAAAAAAAATAATGGAAACTTTTAAACTCGTTGCTAAGAAATGTGCAAAGCTAAAGCAACTTGGGTCAAACCAGCGTATAATATACTTCTTACTATATATTTTTATTTGATTAGTTAAGTAATTTTACACTCCCTGGTGAACTTGTACACTGTTAAAAAATTTCCTTTAATAATCCTATGTTCTACGGAAAGAATATCGTAAATTTCTGGAAACGTTTACCGTGGTTTGCGTTTACGGACAATTTATCCATTAATTATTTTGCAAACAATTCCACTGTTTTTTTTTTTTTTCAAAACACGCCTTGTCTTACAGTAAATTTTCTGTAAATATTAGTCCAAACATATTATATTGAGTTTTTTTTCTTTAACACACAAATAATAATTTCAGAAGTATCAACAACATGTAATGGCATATCGAATGATCTATAGAAACGAATTTCATAAAATTTCCTACCTTAAATCTATTGTCTGTACTCTACGAAGATTGCTTGATGATTTATTTATATTTAATTTTTTTAGTTTCAGTGAATAATTTTCTAATGTTAGTGCTTAGTTATAAACTCTATAAGTAAACGTGAAGCAGATCCTGTTCTTCCTAATCTGCAATGAAACTGGCTGATCAATAGGGTAGCAGTTTTAGTACACTGATTGATAATGCTTGATATGTAGGTTGCATAATTGAAATTGCGAAATTATCATCTCCCTTGTTTTGTCAGGATCCGTTTAACTCTGTCAAAAACATTAGGTGCTTAAATGCATTGCACAACCTGAAGTATAACAACGAATCTGGGCGACTATTATACACTCTTAAAACGCGTCTCTTGTTTCACAACAAAATGTTGGTTGCTGCAAAGAAAAATTTTGTTTCTATATAAGCCATTGCAAATTAATTTTGCCAGAAAACAAAGTAGCTGTTTAATTGTTTCAACAACAGGTTTATTAAGATAGTTAAATTCAAATCTATGTGGCTATGTTAGCAGTGGCATTTTGAACACAAGCTTTATTAATAACAATATATATAATGTCATATAGCGAAATTTATATTGTTTTCAAGGCAAACGTTTTAAACAAAAA
The DNA here is from genome assembly GCA_003012365.1 of Medauroidea extradentata. Lineage (NCBI taxonomy): Eukaryota > Metazoa > Arthropoda > Insecta > Phasmatodea > Phasmatidae > Medauroidea > Medauroidea extradentata. The sequence continues at coordinate 25,946 of PNEQ01134419.1, read as the reverse complement.
ATGTAATAATACCCAACATACGTTTTTAATATGCTTCTTCAGCAAATAGCAATTTATTTTCTTTGCCGCAAGCAAAATATCTTCAAAGAAAAATCTGTCATTGTTGCAAAGAAAACGTTTTTACTGCGTAGCTTAAAGAAACTAATTTCTAGGGAGGTGTCGACAGTTAACGTCAGCGATAAAGCACCTGTCATGAGAGCAACAATTCATGCTTCTATTGATATATTCTGTGTGGAAATGATATTTCTTAAGTACGCTTGAGGCGGAAGAAGTTTGCATCCTACTGAAATGTTTATTTCATATGCTTTAGTAAACTTTCAGATACAAAGGGGAATGCATTCTGTTTATTATTTTGCACATAATTAAAGGTCGTATGTCACTTATTTCTGAATGACCGACTGATTATGTGTATAAGACAACACACTGTTATATTATACAAATGTTTCCATAAATAAGTTTTGCTATAAGTGAAATTTGGAATATTTCCTTCCCAGACTCAAGAAACTACTTACAATACTTTTTTATTTATAAAAAAATTTAACGATCCAGTAACTTTGGGGCAACATTGGCCCTGGGGGGTAACTTTGTCCAACTCAAAATTTCAGTTGTTTTGTCGCTGAGTGAAGAACACTTCAAATTTTATCTGAATGGATTAATTGTATTTTTTAAATCACCAGGCTTTGGTTATCTGTATATTAAATAAATTACTCCAAAACTAATATTTTGAGTGGGACAAAGTTACCCAAAATGGGCTTACGATAGCAAATTATTTATGTTTATGTCGCCGGGAATAAAATCATAGCATCTGCAACTAGGAAAATTATGATATTTGCAAAAATTTTCTAGAACATGTAATTTTTATATTTATAAAAATAGTCACACTATTGTTCACGCAAATTAACATAAGAAATAAAATACCATTTTGAGTTATTTAAAACATTTACATTCACCTGTTTCGAAAGAACACTTCTGATGTTGATTAATGCAGGTGTAGTGTTGCGCTATTGACATGGTAGAATCACATAATCACTGTAAGGATCAGGAGAATGTCATATATTATTTAAAAATAAAGCTTGAAATGGACAAAGAAATAAAAGATATTCCACTTGAATAAATACTGTAAAAAGTAATTTCCCACATCTCGGTGTGACAGGAACTGAAACATCGTCAGCAAATTTGATTAAAATCGTAATGCAGCAATGCCTGAACATTGAGTTCCCTAATTACACTCTGAAACCTTTATACGACCTCGTAAAGTTACGCGAGCCACGTTAGGGGCCGTAAAATTGACAAACTGCTGAACTTAATATAACGCTACGGTTTCCATAACACAAGACATTTGGGTTAAGGGTAAAAAATAAAAGTCACTTCTAATTTTAAATGTGCGGAACAAATGTTAAATTGTAAATTTAAGAGCATGGTAGTTAATAATTGAATGCGTGTGAAGAAATAAATAAAATATTAACACAAGAATGTACACTTGGGCATTTATTACGACATAATTAACGTAGGCAGTACTGATATACAGAAGCGACGATTACACGACAGAATCATTGGCAGGGATATTGGCCGGCAAATAATGTATAATGTATTACAGTTCTTATAAGTGGTAACCATTCAATGTTATCTACTTTACTGTACCTGGTGAAACAGAGATATGTACTAGTGTTTATCTCTGCCCTTATTTTCATACCTATCTTCATTTGTGTGTCACCTGAACTTCGCGTGATGTAACTGAAGCTCAGATTTATTCCGTGACAAGTGTACAGGTCAGTCTAAAAATTAACAAAAATTAAATATTTTGACCATCAGACAGATTAAAATGGTTTCGTAATCTATGGCACATTTAATTATTCATCAACTCAGAAGTTATAGTTTTATGTCTACAAACAGCAAAACAGCATTGAAGTAAGATTCTTTTTAGGATAGTTAATCCAGCAAGCTTTGAAACTGGATTGAGGAAAGCGTATAAATAATTATTGCATTTCTTTATGGTGAAATGCATGAATGAATTAGTAAGAAGCCATATTTACATTTCAAACTTTGGAGATTTATTTCCAGCTGAAACTTAAATGGCATGTATGTGTACGTGTTGGTTTGTTAAGTTTACAAGCTGTTTCAGCATCAGGCTTACCTTATGAGCCAGCTATTCGACATAGGAGAATAAAGTTAGCAGGCCAGTGTATAAAACATATCAACGTTTGTGACATACGCCACCCACTGAGAATAATTGTACTTGTTTACGTTCGCATGTGGTCAAACATTAAATCTTTCAACTAATAGAATATTTTCTTGTCTACACATTTTCTTAGTAAAAAAATTTTGCATTTGGTACAAAAAAATTAAAGTTTTGTTGTACTAACAATGTCAGTCTTGGCACGTTACATAAACAAAAAGTTTAATCAAACAGCGCATTGAAAATAATGATGTTGATATGTTAAATCACAGAGAGCAAATTTTGTGGCGACGCAGGTAGAAATTTATTTTATGTTAAAATTTACAGTATTGCATTATTAAACTATTAATAACTTAAATTGAATTTGTGTATTGACACAAAGATTCTGATTATTTACATATACCAGTGTTCTAGGTCTTTAATATCCGAATGTACAGTATTATATAATTGTTGCTTATTTACAAGGGAATATACGAAGTGACTTACTGTTAGATGGGTGAACAGCTGACATATGCTGGGGGAGTGGGGGGAGTCGATACAAGGGATATCGAGGACCTCTAACGTTTACTTCCGTGGAGACTCCTCGCTGATGAATACGTCGTTCTAAGTTCACAGATCACAGCCTCCTCCCGCGCGGTAAATTAGCCAGGGGCTCGGTGTCTAGTGAGGTCTTATCTCTCAAGATATACAGAGTCAAGCTCCATCCTCTCGGCTCAGGAGGGGAAATAAGGGGAGGTTGTAGATAGTGCCCTTACCAACTCCCCTCCCCCGCACGTTTCACCCCACCATTGGTGGTTCGGCCATGAATAACGGTGCCAATATCCTCCCCCTGAGAAGTGGGTGCTGATTTACAACCACCGTCCCACCTGCTGCTTCATCCCCTTCCCATCAACAAAATGTCGCCCTTTCATCTCCTGTCTTCCCGTAGTAGGTCCTCTCCCTCAGGCTTGAACGTCATGCCTTATTAACCTCAGCGAGGTCAACAACTTCTCACGTCCTCAGAGAGATCGGTGACTTCGGCTAGCGGAGGGGATCTTCAGACAAAATAAAGCGAGCTTGCTTAGCGATCGTTAAACATTAAGAAAAGTTCTCAAGGGGAAGACAGAGGCCAGCAGAGTGTCTTGTGCACAGAGACGATGAGGCATATAGTGAGCTAGTAAAAGTCAGCCTTAGAGCGGTCGTTGTAGTCCAATAACACGCTAATTATATCGGCAACAATGTATGTAACTATTGCACGTGTCTAAAGCCAAAGAATGGAGCTATAAACTCCAGAATGTATTTTATTTCCTTTGACTTAAGGAGACAAGTGCCATTTTAGTAAGTTTTATTCTTTCAATTCTGAAAGTGGGTGGATATCGTAAAGCCGTTACACGTAAATGTTGGAAATTGTTTGTACTAATGTAGACTAAATTAATCATAACGTAAGTTTTATATCATTTTTCCTAACTACTAACTTAATAAAAATAAAATCACGTCAATAATTAGTAAAATGATAGAAACTTACGTTTCTAAATAAGTAGGCTTCATAGTACAAACAGTAGCCAACTGTTCTATGTAATGGTTTTGCGACATCTGATCTCTTTCAAAAATTAAAAACTCGAAGTAAAAACATAAATTGGAGCCAGTGGCCTTGAAATGTAATTTTTTTTAGTCTTTGTGCCTTTAATTTTCTCTAATTACGTACCGTAGGACTAGTTAAAATAAAGAAGTGTATAGGTCTACATGTAATAGATTTTTTTGTGTAATGTAATTTACGGATATATGCGTATACGGGAAACATTGGTTTTACAGAAAACGTACGTACTGCAGTATTTTAAACGTCTGAAGCCTTTAGGCTGCCTAAACAATAAGGGTTATATAGGCACGAGTACACTTTTCCGTTGTCTCCTAACCTCTATGAGAATTTCAGTTGATGACGTAAAGAGCTATTGCTTGTCGCTATGGCGTTTTTAATGTCGTGTAGAATATTTTTTCTACTTAGTTATTTAAGTATAAAAGCTGTTTTTATTTATTTTTATCATAAAAATAAACAAATATAACGACAATTTATAAACTGTTAGACAGCCTCAATAGATGAGATTGAAATGTGTAAATGTACCATACAATGACAAACAAATGGAATTAAAAAAACATACATGTAATGTACGACAGTGTTTAAGTCTTCATACCACCACATCCAACAGAACTTGTAATTTCAATGGAAACGGTCAGGATTAGAACTTATTCCCAAGACAATTTTTTTAAATAATTTTTTGCACGCTTACTAATTGCATGTCGTGTCAAATCGCTATAGTGGGCTGTCGCAAAGTTTTAAGAAATGGGCGGCAACCAACTCATATTCAATGTATGAAAGGGCCTACTTTCTGTAACATTAGTTTATGTGGCTACGCGTCTTTACAAAACATACCTGTATGCGGAAAAAAAGTGGAATATTGTAACATTTTCTGACACACTATTGTGCATTTTCAAGTTCTTAATTTCTATATTTGAAGCTGTATACCATCATTTTGAATAATCCCATTAGGATAACTGTTATTTATATGATGGCCTATTGTATCTCAAGATTATGCGGCTTTCGGGTTATCACATATTAAATATCCATTCTGCGAAATGCTCAGCTTTTGGACATTTCATATGTTAGCATTTCGTTTGTACAAAAATTGATCTCATCTTACAGTACCGTAAATTGAACTGTCAAAACCAATACTTTATTTTTATTTGGGAAATGTCATTTTATTTTACCTTACTTACTTGATTGTACATGGATTGAAGGCTTTCACGGTCATCGTCGTTATGTTCTTGGGAGTTGAGTTTGTACCGCGGCGCAAGTCGGTAACACAATGACAATTGTTACAGCTGTCATCATTAGGATGAGTCTGGTTCTGTTATCGACTTGACGATGATAATTGCATTGTAACATCTGTCGATACGTTGTCAAAGGAACAAAATGGGATGCGCCTCAAGACAAGAAGCGAAAAACATGAATATTTTATCCTTATTAGAAAATCGCACTGAAAATAATGACGTGAAGTACTTACTGTAAATTCTGGTTTCATTAAAAAAAACTGTTAATGCTCGGGAAATTGTGCTTACAGTATTTCATACATAAAAATTGACCTACAAGTTACGTTAGATATGAATTACGTCACAACATATTTCTACTGTGATTATGTAACCATCTTGTAATTGTATATGTGATTTCTTACTGAGTTTATACCCAGTGAACGAAAAACCCTTTACTCTGACATCCCACTATGCTGAAATTATATGCGTTCGTTGGCGAGAATATCTATTTCTATAATAACATTCAGTATAATAATAAAAATCTGTGTTTTCTTCGCTTAACGACGACGATTTTTAAAGCTGTTCTTTGCGTTTGAGGAATGAGGTAACGACGCTGACACACGTTGTTATGTGGACAAATATAGCTTATAGTTTTATATATAACGTACTAAAATAAATAATTTATTTGCGTTTGAGAAAACGTTGAGACATTTCTTTTACATTTTATTAGATTCATTGTAAAGACGAGTAAACAAACTTCCGTTAAAATGTGGACAACGGTCCTGTATACAACTAACGAAAATGGTTTTCAGTACAAATTGTTCCTTAATATCATACCCCAGTAATGGAATACGCCACAGTTATTCAATTTTAATCATACAAAATAAATTTAAATACAGTAACACACACGGTATCTTTTCCAGCTAATCCCACACACATGCCGTGAGTACAGCAACGAGTACAATAACTCATGTTTCACTACGATACGTAACAGCTCAGACCAAATAAATAATGAAATTAATTACTGAAAGGCTCGATTTCACTTGGTTTAAAATCACCCATGTTTGTGTAACGAACGTGCAGCATACAAAGGACTGCATTGTTAATTATTGGCTGGAGAAATAATTAGCAATCGCAACCAGTAATGACGTGTCGAGTCGAGAATAAAGAGACCTCTGACATACAACGAGCTGGCAGACTGCTCTATCAGTATATTAAGTGGGAGGATCAGCAAAAATTTAAAGTGTTTTAATATCTTTTTTGTTTGTAAGATACATGGTTTAATTTGTAGACAAATGTTCTGAATATTGTAACAGTAATGATAATGGTTTAGCTTTCATAGTGTTTGTATAGCGGCATATCAAAGTCCAAATTTGCATAAAAGGGTTTTATGCGTAAAAATAAAATCAACTGATTAACAGAAATGAATCAATTCAAACTGAAAAACCGTGTCACGAGCTACGGTAAGACATACGTAAAAAAAAACCCACGTACAATTTATTTTAATACTGAATTTTAAATAAGAAACACCAAATATGCATTTTTTTAAATATACAAAAATAATTAATTGCGGTTATTACACGTGTCTTGAAATCCGTGACTCTGTGTTTAAGGGTGCATAATTTCATTTCTGTGTGTCTTTTAGTTTTCCTTTATAGCATAGAACCGTAATATGGGATTATGAAAAGTTCACCAATGACATGCCGTTATACATGACATTTGAAAACTAAACATGTTCATGACAGTAAAAAAATAGTCCATGTGTATGTTTACAAAACAAAGTATATCTCGTACAAATAAATAAATTACTAAAACATAACATTTTTAGTGAACTTCCCAGCTAAGGTTTCGATTGATGAGTCTCTTCTAAAACATTTCCGTGTGCTATAAAACGTTACTTTAATAAACTGTATATTACTTTTCAGACCAGATTTAGGGATACTCGTCACCAGGAAAATTAATGTATAGTAGGATATAACTGAAAAACAAAAAGAACAAATATACGGTTTGTCACCATATGCATGTGTAAAGTGAATTAGAACACTGGTAAATTACATTAGACTTGTTAGTTCGCGGCGTTTCTTCCTGATCTGGCCGTCCTGGCTTCAGTTTCCCAGGTTTATGTATCGAAATCAGTCCAGCAGAATGTTGGGAGGGTTTCCTGGCGAATCACAGTAACTCACTTTTAATATTCCTCGATCCACCTATCAAAATCATTTTTGTACACTCCCGTTGTAAACATATAGTATAACACCCCCGTACAACGTTATGTTTCCAGGAGATCAGCACCTGATGCGAGCGTTGTTTCACTCCAAAATTTACTTAATATTTTAACACTAAATTACCTTTTAGAACATTTATTTTCAAAAATATTTAGTTTGAATTAGCTAACAGAAGTTGTAATTTGAATTTATAAATAATATTCAAAATATCGTACCGTATATGCTAGTAATTATGTGACATTATTTGCTATTAAGGATAGAACCGGGTCTCAGCACTGTAGGGCGTGACATAATATACACATGATCTAACATCGCTCAGGAACACATTATTTTTTTAGTATGCCGTTTGGCTGCGGCTAGCGCATTCACCTCCCACCAATGCGGACAGGTTTTGAATCCCGATTCGCCGGAAAGTTCTGACCAAAATATAATTTACTATACCGTAACTGCAGTAAGATCTAAGCAAATAATACACGAGTGTACGTGGTTTACGTCCATGAATTCAGACTTTACGTTCAGATCTCAAGAGGTCTGCTCAGTACGCCAGGTAGTCACTAGAGTATTGTATATTAAGACCAGTAGATATCAGAGCACTCCACTCTTACAAATATATTCAGAATGTTATCCAACTACCAGGCAGGATTTATATTTTTTCCCCAGTAAAATATGCACGTTTTCCGTGAATATTTAAATACATATCATGCAGTGATCACTTTCTACTGTCTAAAATGGTTTTAATAGGACGTAAATAAGACTTAAATGTAATACATGAAATAAAAATGTACAAATAGTTCTACATTTAAAACATTGACAGTAAACATTTATTTACGCACAACAGTTTAGTAAAAAATCTGTGAAGTACGTGGAAACTAACTATACGAAAAACATTTCCGTACAACCCGAATATTCCTGTATGTGTGTTTATAAGTTTATGAAAAATGTTAGCATGATTTTGTAGCTTGGTTTACTCTCCTTCAGCATGCTGGGCATTGATCACGCAGAAATCTTATTGGGCACAGCAAATCATATGATAATACTGATTGTTGCACCACAGCACTTACAGGTTCAACGGAGCGGCCTGCGTGGTTCTTTACAATTTCAACAATCGCACGCACTAATCGTAAAATAGAATCTTTTATTGTAGAATGTGACAATTTTTTTCAGGTATAGACAGTAAACCCTGTGCATCAAGACATTGTAATTGTTATACTTACTTTTCCATGATATAAATCATCGATACAATATTTTTTAAGATATCTCAAGGTAATAAAATAAAAATATTGTAATGCTCTCACAATTTATCAATGGTCTATGTAAAAGTTAATAGTAAATGCAATCTAATGTTGAAAATAATGTATCCTCCACGCCGTAGCCAATACTGAACATAACAGCACTTTTATCCTCTTCAAGCAATATGTATTAAATGTAATACACATCCTCTTCAATCAAACGCATTAAAATATGTAACTCTTAACATTTTCTTTGTTCGCGAAATATTATTACTGCAAGAACGTTTTCGTGATAACATCCCAAATCTAATATCAGATAGAGGAAGGTCGCAAAAATATAGTCTTACCATGCTAATCAAACATAAAACCTGATGAGAGTATAATTTTCAGATTGTTTCAGTAGCAATAATTTATTTTTAAAAAAATATAAAAATCTACTACGTCACAACAAGTTTCACTAATTAAACTGTGTCACCAATCTTCGTACTAGTATAACTCTGTACCAAACTCTACGTAAATTCTTTGTTCGCGAATTATGACGTTTTCTTGGGCTCCCCAGACTTCGTATACGGGATACGCGTATGAATTATATTTTGTTTTATGTCGAATACCCGACAAAGTGTAAAGTCTTACAGAATGGCTCGTGTGTCCAAGCTGTCAAGACATAGGCTATGTTTATTTCCTGACTTTTAAGAAGCCAATTATCATAGCAACTTGGCAACTGCATTATTTGCTTAAACTTGGTGTAGGGTGATAGAGACGGAATAGTAAACATTCTAGCCTGCGTATCACTAATAGGGAATACTTAATTCAGTATTAACAATATAATACCAAGTATAGTTCTGAATATTTCAAGCTATGCAGTTGATTGGCTTCTTTGTCATAAGGCACCGTCACTTGTCACTTGCTTCTTTTACATATTTACTCGCTTCAAACTGCTTGCCCGATCATGCCACAGCAATGACATTTAACTTTGTCAAATATCAGTTGAATTCAGTTATATGTATTTTATAAATTATTTTAAAAAAATCACTTTAATGTACTTCAAGAAAAATAATTTATGTACATTAAAGCAAACACATGAAATTTATAGCATAGTTATTTACAAAATTAGCCCCGTAATTCTGTATTTATTCCACAGCACGACCCGATAAAAATTTATTTAAATGAAACCAATTCACTTAATGTATAATTAGCCTTTAAGAAAAGCAGTAAAAATTGTTTCAAAATTTTTAGAACTTGCCCTTATAAATCTCTTATTATTTAATTCATATTTATGTTAGAAGAAGCATATTTTCTGGACCGTTGAAAGTTTTGATACTACAAGAACATACAACAGAACATTTCCAATACGAAAATATTTTAAAAATTCAAAACAATAAATATAAATACGCAATGGCCACTGTAGCAACGTCAACTTACGCATCCAATGAAACGAACACAGTAAATGCTAAGAAAAATGTAAATATAAATCTGACTGCCTGAAAGTGTCTTGATAGTTCTCTCAACGATAATAAAACTACAAATGCGGAATTGTTATTAAAATTTTGTATAGTGGCTAATTAAATACACAAAAATTATTAATTTGAAATTTCATGATTGTTATATTGTTCCGCAGTGTTTTAGTAAGGTCCTCACAAACATAGTCGAAATAATGATACAATAAACTAGTGTATTCTATTTTAATGGACACCTGAACTATTAAGTGACGTTTTAAAGGTGGGTTGTTTTGTTTTTATTGTAGCATGGTGCTACACTCATTCAACGCGTAAATTCTGAAAATGAAGTCGCACCATGTGTGTAGTGAACCCTTCGAAGTTACTTCGACAGGATGTGAGGTGTTTAGTTATCCCCTGATTAGTGGCTGATGTTGAATCCGACTGTAGTTCCCAGGAGTTTACAGAAGGTAGTGACCACCCACGCACACCTTGCAACAATTCAAAACAGCCATATATGATTTATAGAGTAATGAGGAACCCATTAGCTTGTCGTCTGTAGACTAACGATCATTTCCAGTAATGCGAATAATAAAGCTGAGGCTGCTATTTCTTTAGCTGCTACAAGAACACAAATCTGTGTAAGTAGATATATAAGCCAGGGAGGTCAAGACACGTTGTCCGAGGAATACAGAAATTTATATTTATGACCATGACATGTACTAAATAACCATCCCAGCATGCGTCTGGAATGTTATCATGAAATATTGTAAACAGATGAAATATTTGTATACAAACGTATAAGTGCTCAGTCAGCCAAATTTTATGGGACATGTAGATGTTTTTCACTGTACAAATTTATTTAGTCCAGTTATGCAAACATTTTGAACCCTGATGGTGCATAAACTTTCGTGATGCTAAATCCTAATTGGTTATAGATTATTGGTCAGCATGTGCATAAGTAATTTGTCGTGTGTCACCTCTCTAAACATTGCCGTTCGCGAGGTATGTGCATAATGGTTGCAATTTATGCACCTGGCATGGAAGCAACACACATTACGCTCAATGTAATCAGGTGTGGAATCACATAACACATGTGGCAGGTCCACAAATGCATTGAACAGGTATGGTGCGATGTTAATGTATGCTGTATTCGTTACATAATAACAAATTCCTGGAGCCACATTGTAATGGCGAAAAGATTTTCCCACCATTTAGTTTCAAAGTCTTATGTGCACATCTGCAGCTCTGTAGCATTGTTATTGGCAGCGTGTCTGTGCTCAGAAACATTTCCCGTTTGACTGCACCAATCTGAAGTCGGTTATTATGACACCTCACGTCTGTGATTCGCCGGTACACCCCCCTGACAAGTAAGAGCTCAAACATCCAGTCACTGACCTTGAGGCAGATTTGGCATCCCTTATTTGTTCTGCTATGTTAACTTGTGATGGCAGCGACGGGAATCGGAGAGGTTGTACACTATCGTACAATTACACATAGTCATACATGTAATTATTCCGTGCCAAATACTTTACGCAATGTTTACAATAAACGCAGGTTTAGACTTACATTTCAATGTGGCCAACCACTTTACAAAACCTCGTATACCATTCGTTGCACGTATGAATTGTTTTAATTTTTAATATGGCGTATGCGGGTGGACATTGTTGGAGATTTTCAGAGGAATATTGATGTTTTACTCCTAATTAATTAAATAAAACGTTTACGTGATACAATGTGAGACATTTCAGAAACTACCTTCATTTTGAACACAGATAGCGCGGACTGTAATTTTAACGTGCAAAGTGTCGCGTATATTGGTAAATAACAGTAATGCAGTGTCAGTCTTTCATCAAAGTTACACGTCCCGTGTATAGTGGATTGCCTACCCATCAGGCCCCGCGCTCTCTGTTTTAAACAACGTCATCGCGGATTTCTCGCAAACGGCTCTCCTGACAGTGTTTGGACAAGATGACCTTTTTTGTTAAATTCAACGGGCGGATTTATAAACACATAACATAAATCTGTTACAAGTGTACGTTAATAAATTTCATGCAAACGCAGGGTGACAACCCCCATTTCCACAATGGAGAGGTTGATCTTTTCAAGCACATTTCCCGAGGTGAATGATCTCTATTATATAAAACTCTATTCGCCTATTTGTCGCTTAATCGCAATTAGTTTCCAAAATATTTATTTTGAATCATTTCAAAATCCAAATTTTGGGGGCGCATAACTCCTTTAATAATCACTTTCGGGAAAAGTGGTTCCTACATTTTCGTCTAATTTTTTCCTAAGGAATCACCTGCCAACGTTTGTAGGTGTTATTCAGACTCATCCTGTATATATATATATATATATATATATATATATATATATCCCTACATATATATGTGTGTGTGTGTTAATGTGTGTGTTTATTATATGTTAATGTTTTTACGACCTATTGTATCGTCAGAAATTACATCCTATGAGAACACGCTACGGTATAATTGCATTTTTTTATAATATTGGTTCATTCGTGAGTGACTTTGAACGAACACGAAGCTGTCAAATAACATGACATGCGCGTATTTACATTTTACTTTACAAATAAATTCGTACACATTCCCTGGTTATGTATGTACGGTATGCTTGTGTTAGTATTTGATATTTCTGTAATGGAATGCGTATTTTGGGAGTGCTAATAATAATGAATGTTTTTATTAATGGCTACTTATATTTTAGTCTAAAGCTTCATTCAGTATGTTTATATGAATTGAATTGATTTTTCAAATGATTAAAATGTTTCGCTTTCACGTCAATGATTAAAAATAATAATAAGCAACATTGTTGAAAAATGTGAAAGGTGTTATCTGAAATGGGAAATTAATTTTAATATTTTCCATGAAAACTAAATAAATTTACAAATATTACAGAAACAAATAATCATTTTGTATACGCCAATAAAACCGCTCAAAAACTAAGTTTACAACATGAACGATGTCTCAGCCGAAAATAATACAGATTTATATATATATATAGGCACGCTTGAAACTTAATTCAGTGTAAATTTTACCACGTTTATCATGTAAACGATAATTTAAAATTATGAAATAGTTAAACTTCTTAAAAATTTTTTTCTGATAATACTAAATCTAAATGTCAAGCAACTGTAATGACAGTATCACTTAGTCAGCTATAAATTTGAACGTCAACATACAAAGTGAATATCTTCGTGGCCCATTCTTAAACTTGTTCATTTGTAGTTCTCTATTGTTAGAATATAGTTTTCATTTTCGATCCGTATTATTTGGTATACTATTTCACATGACAAAAATACCTACTTCTCGTTTTCTGGTTCTGTATGCAAATCGATGAAACAAAAAAAAATATTTTAAGAAAACTTTACATTTATCATTATCAATAAACTATATTATTTCAGTACCGAGAAAGAAAACCATTGGCTTAAAACAGAATACCACAAAACAAAAAGAACAAAAGCTGCTAACATAACTACAAGAGCGTAGATGTTGATCTTCGGAGCTACAATGATGTATTACCGCTCTCCGGAACGCCAAACTTGGCCAATAGGAAAACTCGTTAAGCAGGTATCGGTTTTCCCATTACGGTCCTCTGCCCGGGAGAAGGTTGAATTATAGCCAGCCCTTTATAGGAGGGCGTGATAATTGGCGTCTGGGTGGGGAAGATGAAGTAATCGTTTAGCAACTGCCGTGGAAGGGTTGCTACGGTTCAATGGCGTGTGTGTATTGGTTGCAAATAAGAAGCTTACATTTTCACTGCCCTGTGATTTGATAACGTGCGTGTTTCGCTGAATGTAGAAATCTCACGGAAACAAAATTTGTTTTTAGAATACATAGAGGCTAAAAAGTTACTTTACGCTAAAGGATAGACCTACTGAACAACTGATTGAAATTTATTGACACATGCACTTTTGTCAACATATTTATTAATTATTTCTCTATAATAATATGCACCAAAAATTATATCTTCATCACAGAGGTTTGATTGGTATAATGAGTTCAGTGGACTGTTTCCAATGCGGAAAGACCAATGTGATAGTAAAAATGATAAGATTAAGGCAGTGAATACTTTCATAAATAAAATATGTCGATATCTCAGTTACTTTACTATGGATAATATATATATATATTTTTTTTTGTGGCCTGAGTATGAGACAACTTTTACTGCAGTAATTACGTTATCAGTCTTTAAGTCTTTAACGTGTAGGTGAATTCTAGTCTAAATGTAAGTACGACATTTTTTTTCCATGTACAGATGATTTCATGAGTTAAAGTATATTTACAACCGCCCCGGCAATTTTGACACGTGAATGAGGCCCATTAAAATTACTCGACCGAGAAATTTGTTCACGTGCAGATTCCTATTGATTATCATTATAACTGAGGCCTACACGGAGTTTTTATCAGCGTCTAATTGAGGGAAGCCAGTAGGTAATAAGGGTGACTCTGACACGTACACCAAGTGCTACATCAACTCTACGCGCAAGGCGTTGAAACCGCGTGCAAGTTCTCATTCGGAGACATAGGCTACTGTAGAAAAACTTACCAAAATGTATAGGAGGTAATTAACCAAAACGTAGTATGTGACAGCTACCATACTTCCGTATTGTAAATATGCAAACTTTTACACTTGTTACAATAAAAGTCTGGTATCTTCAGTATACATTTGACTGTTTTATAAAAAAAAATTTAGGAGTGAAACCTTGTAGGTCTGGGAAGAATGTATTTTCTTAGCCCTCCTACGTGCACGTGTGGTAAATTTACAAAATATGTTTTAGAGTGCTCTCGCCTCAATGTGAATTTAAGCATAGGCCCTTAGGACCGTGGTTGACGTAGTGACTAAAGTACTCTCCTCCTACCCAAGTGGTCCGGGCTTGATTTCAGACGGATATGGTCTTCGGATTTTCGTATGTGCCAGACGACGTCACTGGCCGGGTGGGTTTTCTCGGAGATTTCCCTTTTACCCGCATGATTCATTCAGCCGACGCTACATTTTATGGCTTCATTTCACGTTGACCCCCTGGGCAAACAAATGTATACGACAACAATATGAACTTTAATATTGCTAATGATGTATTGATCAGAAAGGCAACACGAAATTTTTTCACAAAACCCATCGCCACAAAGTTCTCGTCAATAAGAGGGTCACGAACGCTGTTAATTTCATAAATGGGATAGTTGGTAAGGATGACTTCTTGATACGTTGATGATCTCAAAATCACTAATCGTTAGGCACAGTATTGACGTTTAACTCCATTTTGTTCCAAATATTTTGCCAAAATACGACATGAAAATGTAATTTTTAAGGATGAACGTTTTTCTTACGGATTGTGCTGGGCAAAATAAAAATTATCACTGCGTATTTATACATTATAAACGATAAGCAATTGCCACTCAACGTTTGTTAAATAAGTTAAGAAACACCCTGTTTGTTAACTAAATTATATTTCATATAGTGACCAAATTAATTACAGAAATAAAACAGAATAAACCAATTTGAAACAAAGTCTAAATAGTTGAATAAATATTAAACTCTCATACGTGTGTTCGCAAATTGTTTCATTCCTGAACAAAGAATACTTCCCTTGAGTCAATAAGATATGTAAAATTAGCAAAGTTTCCACTCGTCAAAAAATTACATTCACAGTACACTATACTTGACAATAGAGTAACGATACCTCAAATCTATACTCACACGACGACTATGAGACTGTATAGTCATTATATCATATTAACATTGTCGTATCAGTTACATTGCTGGTAATACTAGAGTCTGTCACCGATGTAATGTAATCCACGTGTGTCGTCCAAACCATTGGATGGGGTAAGGGATGTCAATCCTCCAATAATCAAACAAATTCTGAAAACATTTTTTGCTGTTATATTATTCGATAATTTTCATACATTACGATACAACATTGTTCAAACCTTTCACCGACAAGGGTAAGCACAAATTACATCTCTGTTTCAACACAAATGGTGAACGATGTAAATTAGCGACAAAGAGTCAAGAATCTCGCCGATATATTTAAAAGTTAAAAAAGCCTGACAAATGACGAATTCACTGTTTTACAGTTGTCACATTGAGAACGACTCGTATTGAGTTACCAGGCAACTATCTTAGAAGCGCTGGGTCAAAAAGGATAGTCACATGATAGTGGACGTCACCAATGCCAGGTCTGCAACAAACTACTCGCCCAAGGAACTGAATAGCTAAGACATGTCGAGTTTGAATGTGATCCGTCGGTAGTTGTTTTCTCTGAACTGTATTTGCAAGACGCTGGAGTGTACGGCGACAAGAATGGAAAGTGTTTCATGGCGGTAAAAGGAGGGGGTATATAACATGTGTATCCATCTACTATAGACCCTTCACGGTAAAGTGAACACTGCATAAAGTTTTCTTATAGCTGTTTTGCAGCCATCCATGCTGTTTTAAATACGAAAACTTTCATGTAACTAAAAACCATTGTAAACTGTTCAACATTCTCAAAAATTAACATCTATCAGCCCAACAAAACGTATTTTTAATTAATTACAAGTTCTGCTGAGTGCTCAATTTATAGTGAACAGCCTATACACATCACCCGTCAGCTGCAAATGTACACGAACTCGCCCGTCTTTGATAAGAAGGAGAAATCCTAGTAATGTACTACTTAGTATAGACTGTAATACTTTAGTTTTCCTAGTAGCACTCTTAAAATAAATCACCTACTATTAAAAACTAGTTAAATTAATTTTTTTATTACGAAGACAGTTATTGAAGATGAAGGAGGGAGAAGAAAACCAATTTCAACAGCATCCTGGATATCCACTGCCAATAATAATAATAATAATAATAATAATAATAATAATAATAATAATAATAATAATAATATAGCCTTCACATTCGCATAGAGAATAAGAAAAAAGTAAAGTTGAAAAAAAATTTTCGTTTCACAAGTTTTCAAACTGCACTTTAAACGCACAATTATTTGTGAATATTTTGGTTACGTAAAATATCCAGAAGAAAGAAGTGAATATATTATTAGTTCATGTTTTATTTCATAGCTTATTTGTGTGTTTTATCTCTATTATTTTGTATTATTTTGTGTTATTTTGCTTTTTCAATTAACACTTTGTTGGGTCAACAAAACATGAGCAATGGCGTATGTCCACAAACAAATAAACTAATATTATAGTTTGGTACCAGACTGTGCTCCAATAAACTGTATAAACCAAATCACAATTTGTGATTTCATTGCCCACCAAAATTTGTGTGATGCAATGATGCATTGAAAGTATTTAACCGCTTTGAAGGAGATGGTTCAATTTACCTCATTATATGTATGTAGGTAAACGAAAATTCGCGTGACCAATGACCTGGGTACCGATAAAATATCGTTACCTGCTATTTGCACCGACGCAGCGCACCGCAAGTGCAGAGCAAGTTAAACGGGTCTTGTATGGCATTGCTTGAGTAGGCCTATATAATTCCAATGCAGCACAACCAGACGCCACGCAGGTGCAAAATTTGCGTTGCACCCATAAAAAGCTATATTTAATCGGCCCCTGAATGTCGGAATCTACTGAAAGGGCTTGAGTATACACAAAACAGTGCAATCTAGCATGCAAATGACTTAACCCGCAAAATATTCCTTTCCTTAAATAATTTTTTACGTGTATATTTGTGAAAGGGCCAAGGAATAGTGAGCCAATATAAGAAATGTTGTAAACACTTCGAAGTTTTGTCTTCTACTGACAGGAAAAATTCACGAGTTTTGCATTTTCCTAGCAATAGATATAGTCTCAAATTTTTGGAGACAACAATTTTACACCATCTTGAATCAATGTCTTGCAAGTGCATTTGCCGCTCTGATTCATGCTAATTGACAAAGTGTATTTTTGAAAAGACTTATCTTGTTTGATTCTGCCATACAAAACAAAGTTACTGTGACTGTAATTGAGGGCACTTGGGGCACTAGTGATCAACAAGATGCGATATACCTTTCGTTTTATTTTGCTCATTTGTTTTTGGTCCTCACGGCCTGAATATATGCAATATCGGTATTTACGTCGTGCGTATTATTACACAGTAAGTGTCTCGTATCGTGTCTGTGAAGTCTCGCAGGCCTCATATAATCGTAAAACCGGGAATCATACGACCCGATGCATGTTGGTGTCTGTGACACGTCGGGATCCTAACAGAAGAGCGAAGGCAACACGTCCATGATTTGTGGGTAGTACCCCACGACAATGAGGCGTAAACATATCAAATCACTCTAAAATAGAACCACACATGTGCTCGTGGGATTGAAACAAGTTGGTGCAAGATTATCTCCACCGAAAATCAGAGACTCTAGCAATATAATGAGAAGCGACACTGACCCCGGACCAGCCGTAGGGCAGGAAGCCCTTGTGCTCGGACCAGTTGCGCGAGTCGACGAAGAAGAGGCCTGCCGACATGATGAACACCCAGGCGGCCAAGTTGACGGCGTTCAGCAGATTGTTGAAGACGAGCGACTTCTTCACCCCCGCAGCCATCAGCACCATCATCAGCAGCGTGATGACGAAGGCGAGGAAGTCCGGCGGTCTACCTGTGGGCAAACACACCAACAACGTCTGCACCATTGCACTAGTGGTGGGTCGTTCGCCAAAGTTTATTTCAAACATGGTCATGAGACAGCGACGTCATTCCAGGTTTTTCTTTGGGGGGGGGGGGTTCAGATTATTTTTCGACGACAGTGACCTTATTGCATCATTTTTATTAATTAAGCATGTATGAATTTGAATGTTTAATAATACAACTTCAGTTTTATGTGCTTAAGTTAGCATTATTTAAATAACAAACTACAAAAAATAAATTTTATAGCCTACACTTAAAATCTTAAATCCAGGCAGAGGGCATTTGCCCCTACCCCTGCCCCCCCCTCCCCCACTAAATGACGCCCCTGTCATGAGACCAAAAATTGGTGATTTGTTTACAACTCAAATAATCAGTTCCTAGAAAGTCGAGGATTCAAAAAAATTTGTTGTTAAGTATAATACAGAGATCAGAAGAACGTAAAAGCTACAACTCTACAGACTCGTTCGTAAAACGAGTCGGGTGTCCCCGAAACCTGCAAATAATGTGCGTGCCCGAAAAGTACTTTATTACTCTTCTCACTCCAACAACGTCTGCACAGTTGCACTAGTGATCGTTTCTTTCACAAGTGAACCCATGAGCCGAAACTTGTGACTTCAGAATCTACTCTTAGGCAAAAGTGAATCAAAAGAATTGGTACTGAGAATAAAGCAAATATTAAAATAAGATAAAAGTTAGAACTCTATTGACTTGTTTTTGTATATATTTGATTGTCTCCGAAACTCGCAAGTCGATATAAAGTGATGGACGCGAACACAAAACACATCCATATTCTTCTTTATTTTATGACAGTTGTGACACACGACGCGTACGGGCCATCCAGACACTTACCCGGGAGCGAAAGGAACCGTGAACTACAAGCACGAAGGAAAGTGAATATTTGAAAGAACAATGAGCTAGTGCTGCGGAAATCGAGAGCAAATTACAATGAAGAGAAGTGCCCGAAGGAGGAAATGTCTCTTGACTCGCTTCGGCAGGAGGAGAAGAAGCAGTAAAAAATAGAACAAATACTCGCAGTGAGTTCATTATTTTAGTAGCTGGAATGGTGAGATAGCAAAATAAAAAAATTAACTATTCTACTGGACAATTCACTTCAGTTCTCTGATATGACCGCGGTTGGCGCAGAGGCATGAGAACTCGCCTCTCACCAAGGCCATCCGTGTTAAGATTCCGGGCGATTTGGCTCCAGGGCTTATCACTTGTAGGAATCGCGTCGGACAATATCGCTGGTCAGCGGGTTTCCTAGAGGATCTCCCGATTCCCCACCTTTCTCATTCCGACGCCTCTCCATATCAGGGTTACATTTCGTGTCATCTACCATGGTAAGCAGTTGCCAACGGGCGCACAGTCAAATGTCTGCATCTGGAGTGCAACACATTGTCGGGTTCCCATCTCTAGAGCCAGTGATTTTTGGTGAAAATAATTCTGCAACAGTTTGTTTCAGTGCCTTACATGCACGTGTGTTTCTCTGCTTCATGGTCAGTGATTGGAAGTTTTTATATATTGGCGTCTCGTGGTCCTACCAGCACATCACGGACGTGTGGTGTCGTGGTAACATTGTTCTGGTTAGTGCAGTCAAATGAGCCACGCCTCTGTCCTATTATATTCTGCCAATAACCACGAACCAGAGTTGCAGGTGTGTACGTAAGGCATTGAAACAAAGTGTTGCAAAATTCTTTTCACCAAAAATCACTGGCTCTACCCATCTCACACGATATTTGTTTATTACTGGCGTGATTTAAAATAATCGTCTCGTCCAACTATAAATCGTCTTACTCAGTGCTTATTCGACGAGAGCACTTGTTCGAGGAGAGCGACAATGGTAAAACACTGCAATCCGCAGTCGAGTGGGTCCACGTTCGTGTTTCGCTCCTGCCATCCTTATTTCGATTCCCCATGATTTTCCTAAGTAACTTCAAGCGATGTTTGGATTAGTTCCAGTCAGTAAGCCATCGTAGATTATATTTTTCTTTTAATGTCTTACTGAACAAAATAAAATTCTCTATTGACTCAGCTTTCTGTTAGGCGCTAGTAGCAGCTCGTTACATCAAATGTATCTCTAACAATTAGGGAACAAACTTTCAAAACCAAAATGTCTACTTTAAAATATTTTACAGGAAACGAAAAAAAAAAAAAAAAAAAAAAAACTTACTTGTTGGGATTTTAGGTCAAAGTTTATATAGCTTGTTACGCTAATATTATATTTAGCCGTTTTTTTTAATACTGACAAAAACTTACTATTTAATTCGAAATCTTAATTTGAGTAAACTACGTAGTAATAATTTTGCTGATTAACAAATTGTAATTCGGGTCTCGAAAATCTTTCTAATGGGATATCCTTGGAAAAATATTTCTCGTAAAAAAATTATGCAGTTGATACAGTATTCTACATTGTTGAAGATAAATAGTTATTGTGTACTAAATTTCGTTTCCAGAAACCGTGTTCATTCGGGACTGTTTACTATAAAAGCAACTCTGTAGTATGTGGGTTGAGCTAATGAGGGAAACTATTCACAGTCTGCGTACCAAGAGCTAACATCGCGAACTCTGCTCAACAGGCAGTCGTTCCGGCAACAATCAGACAGCCGAGTCTTGCACCAAAGTTTGAAGACACGAAGCAGCTCATTCGTGATATTCGCAGTTCGCCTGTTTCTCCTGACCTCTGCTTCCGCGCGGAGTCGCTGTGCGACTCAAGAGTGAGTTATAACTGCAAGTTTACTCTGACTAGGAACTGAACTTCGGTCCCCGTGGAGCCGCACCAGCATGCTTGTTAACACTACATGTACCAGATACTTGGAACACTGACGCTCGAATAACAATAGCGCGACCGACGTGACGCGATTGGTTCCATACGAACATTACAACTTGTCAGCCAATCAGCGTGAAGGCTTTTATTACGTCAGCGCGATTTCCGTACATAAAGGATTTTTTTTTTTTGATTCGGCAAACCAGAAAAACGTATTTTAATTTTGTGCCCAAACGGTGATGAAACTGCATACGAGAGATGTGTGATTTTTATTATAAACAGAACACAACATTTTCAAGGAAACTTGCGTGACTTTGTGTTCATACATTGGATTGCCAGTGGGAAATAAAAATTATGGAAAATGATAAAAGTAATGCAAACATCAATGGCTGCCGTACAAGCTGTTGATACGCAGTGACAAAAGACGATTAAAGGTTACTTAGACTAGGCACATGAAATGAGCTGGTACGTAGAGTGTTTTTTTTTCCCTTGAGTAAATATTAAACTTGTTTATCTACAAAAATAAGATATATTTCAAACTACATCTCCAGCGTTTAAAAAATTCCGCCCGCTTATTAAAAAACCCTTTGCCAGGTCCTTAACACTGGTGAAAATGATATTTTGACATTTCTCTAGCTGTAATAATACCAGCCAATATCCAAAAATTAAATTTTATAGACCTGCGTTGGACATTAACACATACTTTACGCAAATAATATAATAGGATAGCCGTTTAAAGTCGCACTGAAGAAAAACATTCTACGAAAACACTGCACGCTGGTTTATTACGATGCAATTAGAGGCGAAGCGGTGGGTAACGCATACATGGGAGTCGACTTTTCGCCTTCCCCGTTTCCGTGCCTCAAACAAAAAAAATATATAAGGTCCATACGTGATTTTAGTATAACATTACGAAACAAGCATAAAATAATACTTTAGCAAGAAGCGCGAGAGAGGACTTTCTCTTTGCTCTGTTGCCATATTGAGCGCAAAATATATCGTCATTCAAAACATTTTCGTCACACACTCAACCCAGGATTCGCATGGTGTGCTTTATTGGACATATTGTATGTATGTGTGTATGTGTATACGTATATATATTTGTCTCTGAATAAATAAAAAGAAACATGCACAAACGAAAGGTTATCTGAGGAGAATTTACGTATGGATGGTTTCACATACCTTTGTTAAGTATTCAACATTTGAAAAGATGATTAACCGACGATTTAACGTGTAAAATCTTCTGTTAAGCCTCCTTAGCAAACGATAAGTGCTTAACAGAAGTTGGTGAAACCGGGCCTTAAACGTATAAACTTTTCTAAGCATCAAATACAATACAAAGTGATCACTTTTCATGAACAGCCAATAGAAAGGAAAGACGCGTAATGAACGCACTGACCGAAGATGGTGCCGACGGAGCCGGCGATGGCGTGGCTGATGGCGCCGTCAGCCAGGGCGTCCAGACAGGCGCTGAGTGCACAGGCGCAGGCAGACGTGCCTATCAGGTACTCCAGCACCATGTTCCAGCCAATCACGAAGGCGATGAACTCGCCCACCGTCACGTAGCTGTACATGTAGGCGGAGCCCGTCGTGTGCGGCACCCGCACGCCGAACTCTGCGTAGCACGCTCCTGTAAAACAACATGTCACAGAACATTTACAAGTACAGAAGTAAAACAGCCGGTAAGACGGCAAACTCAGTCAAGTCACGATTATTTACTTTATTCATATTTTCCAAAGAATATTCTGTAACAAAAATTTCACTCTTAACTGAATTTAAGAATTCCTTCTACGTATTGCAAGAATGTGCTGCATTTTGCATGTGCCTACAAAAATTGTTTAAGATGAAACTATTTTATCTGACTTACACCGCTATAAATGTAAGCCCCTCAAATAGATAATTTTGGTTACAGAATCATATTTTCGTCTATTTTAGAACTTAATTCATTTAAATTTTCAACTCTACTACATATTACTTTGAGGTCTACTACGGTACCATGCCTGGTACAAGCTGACTGCTGCATCGGCATTTCTTCATACTTGCATGTACACTACAACAACAAACTAGTTAAGAATACAGAAATGAAATAGGCAGTAGGATGGCGAACTCAGTCATTCACGCCAACAAAATGACTTCGCTAGCCGGCAACATGGCGGAAATACCTACTGCCAGTCAGCGTACGGCGGCTGCTCTGCTAGCTGGCATGTCAGGCCAATAGGAAACCTGCCGTAACATGGAGGAGCCAAACATACACGGGGACCGCTACGTAATTTCACGTCTGTTAATTAGTCTATAGCAACGTGCAGTATTGTCGTTGGTGGTGCAGCTAGGGTCCTCGCCTCCCACTAATGCTGTCCGGGTTTGATTCCCAGAGGGGTTTATCGTGTCAGACAATGCCGATGGTCGGCGGGTTTTCTATGAGCTCTCCTGATTCCTTCACTCAGGCGCTGCTTTAAACTCTTTTATCACCCAGTACCTGCGCTGATAACTCGGCTTACCAAAATATATTCATTCAAGCTTACCACGTACTAGGAGCCTTAGTCGTGGCTCGGGAAATGCACAGATACGAGATTTTTTTTTTTTTTCATCTCTCATAGAGAAAAAGGTCCAGTACAGTAGTAAACCACGTGAGTTTTAATATAGCTAAACAATGGTTTAAAACTTGAATCAGCAAAACATGTGATGGCCTGAAAGATTTGTTTTCTTAACAAGGGGTTTTTTACTATTTAAATATACAGTACATAGTTTTTTATTAGTAAAGTCAATATTTGACGTTTTTTTATGTATTGTTTGATAAGCAAATATTTACGTTGGGTTGAATAAAAATTTGTTTCGCCATGTACAAATGTTCATGTGGTTAATTGTACCGAAATATTTTCTCCGTTCTCAAGAGCGGGTTTGGACTGTGACGACTATTTTGACATGGAGATGCTTGACAGCTTATAAATATGGTTCAAGCCATTTCCTTGACTTGGAAACTGGAGAGATTTAAGTTTAAACATAATAGTTAGTTCTTAAGAGCTAGTCAGAATGGTAGGGCCTACGACGTAATTATGGAGGAACAGCAGCATGTAATGACGAGAGAAACAGCAATTCCCTGAGAATACCTCATTGGGCAACACACGTGAAAATCAGTTGTAAACGCCTCCGGGAATCAAACCCGTATATGCAATGTGAGATGCGATCAGTCTAACCGCTAACTACACTAAATGCAGCCGCACATTTCTTGTGGAAGGTAAGACTTGATACCTATATCAGCAATTGTTACATTTGCTTACTAAGTAATATATGTAACAAATTTGATATTTGAGAGGTTATTCTATCTTGAAGATTAAAAATGGCCGCAGTTTACAAAATATTACCAATGGACGAACGAAATACACAAAATAACAGTAATATAAGTAGAATATGTGTTGCCAAGATTAATGAACTTCAGAAAAATATTTCATCAAATATGTCGTATTATGTTAATAGTATAAAAATTACCGAAATTATAAAAATATGAATATATGGTTAACGAAATACACGAAAGTCAAGGCAGTACGCTATGTTGTATATATGCATTGAGCCAAATAAAATTTGAATAAAATAATTCCTCTGACATTTCAAATTATTGTAAATATTGAAAAATTACTGCCGTTTTTAAAATCGGAATATAAAGTTAACAAAAAAGCCAACAAAAATCAAGTCACATTACCAATCTGTATATGCTATGTATGTCAAGATTATTAAAATAAAAATCGAAAAAAAGCTTCATTATGACAAACTAACAAAAGAAATGGCCGCAACACTCTATGAACAAATTATAGAAAAGTCAAGTCAGCATACTAAATTGTAAATGTGTATTTAATTTTATGGAATTCAGAAGTTATTTCCTGATATATGGCACACTATGCTAAAAAATGGCCACCGTTTTAAAAGAATGAGCATAGTATGAACTAACATTAAAGTTCAACTTACTAAGTAGTATATGTATATGCAGATTAATGAACTTCGGCAAAATATTCTCCAGATATGTCATTTATACTAAAAATATGAAATATTTGCCGTTGTGAAAATACAAACCAGTGATAAACTAAATACAGAAAAGTCGTGTCAGTTTTGCCTGTAGTATATTGTACCAATCGTAATGAAATACCGGGAAGTATTTCATCAGATGTGTCAAGTTATGCTGAAAATATACGAATGGCAGTCGTTATGAAACTACGAGAAGAGAATGAACGAAAAACACAAAAGTCAAATCTACTTTGTGTGTAGTATATGAATACCAAAAGTTTGACAAAGTTCGGAAAAATTATTCTTAAGATATATAGTACTATTATAAAAATATCAAAATAGCTGCCATTTTGAAAGTATGAAGGAAGTATTACTGAAATGCACAAGAGTTAAGTCAGCTTTGTATGTAGTAGATGATGAAGTACTAAAACATATTTCCTCATATATGTCGTACTACGCTAAAAATACAAAAGTGGCCGCCAATACAAAATATATGAACACAGGAAGAACTAAACACACAAAACTAAAGTCAACTTTGTGCGTAGTATGTATGATCCAAGTTTCATATAATTCTAAAACATATCCCCTCAGATATGTCACACTACACTGAGAATACATACATTAACATAGCATGATCGAAATACACAAAACTAAAGTCAACTTTGTGCGTAGTATGTATGATCCAAGTTTCATATAATTCTAAAACATATCCCC